>JAARMF010001481.1:4086-28691 GCA_022844705.1 Toxascaris leonina
TATATATATATATATATATATATATGGCGGCTCTTCTTATACACACCCTTTTTATATACATAGCCCTATATATATATATATATATATATATATATATATATATATATATATATATATATACAGCCGGAAAGCAATCGCACAGCAAATGCTTGATGGAGTTCCTGCCTAAGAATAACAAACACGAAGTGAAGCATCCCGAATACCAGATTTTTCTTGCAAGCGTCAAGCTTTTGAACAAACACCTCTCTAGAAAACGCCATTCGCAAATGCGTTTCCTAATCAGATAATGCTAATAGCTACTACTGCATCCCTCGCTGACCAACGATGCCGTGAGCGTGCAACGGTTTATTGCCAAAGCAATGATTCCATGCAAATTTCGGTGTATATTGACTGATTACTCAACTCCCATCTGTTGCCGTTCACCTCAATCGGAACTCCTCTCTTTATTTATACAAATTCATTCAAATTTCTTTAGTTAACCATAAAGAAACATACAATAATAATATGTGGAGAGATTGGCGATATTCAAAAATGAAAACATCCATGTATCACGAATGTGATAGCGCTGAAGGCTGATTTAAGATGATACACATATTAACAGCATACTGGGCTGTGCGCCGTGTTCAAAAATGATGCCTCGAAGCAGAGACCACGAAGTTTCCGTTCGTGGAAGTACTGGCCCCCCAATAATTTTAAAGGCCGTGAAACGTGACTTTATTGAACAATGAAGTGCAATACGTCGTTTTCTATTCATGCTGAAATCCAATGCACTCAGTCTGTGAGGCGCCCACACTTTTTAGCAAAGTGGGCAACATCGCAATTTTGGCGAAAGTGTCAGTGCCTCTAAGTCGAAGTTGAATAAAATAGCCAACAAAGATCGCAGCATTTTAGAATTGTTTCCGTCGAGAAGATAGAAGTTCTTTGCAAATTTTTCCTCGTGAAACGCACTATAGCAACATCGTGTCCGCGTGTTTATATATGCTCACTTGTTGCCTACCTACCTTCTTTTCTCTGCCTGTCCCAAAGTTTCAATTTTGAAACGACTGAAAACAAAGCAATGAAATTTTTGTCAACTGTAGTGTACGGCCTCAACCCATCAAATTCGAGCCATGTTGCGAAAATTCAAGAGAACCCTCAAGTTAAATGTATTTAAAAAATGAAAAGTTTGCATTTGGGGCCCTTCAAGATACCAAGTATTTGTGACTATTTGTGAAAGAACCTATAACCGATATGGATAACATATTTCGACCGCACGCATCCCCTGAAGTATTGCGCTATCACTTGATCGTTCGTATGCCGCCGCCTACTTGACACTTTGGATGCCACACCGAAGAAATTTGCGTATCATTATTTTGGAAAAGAGCAGTGCTTTACTTATGAGATGTAGACGCAATGTCGTGTGTTTTTAATAATACGTTGGCAATTTACAATACGATCTCTAAATCGCACTCACTGTTTCCTCAATCGACGCACATTCTCTCTTTTCGCAAATGTCATCCTGAGAACGAAACAGTTATAAAGTAATACATATGAGGATGATTTCTAGCTGAGAGAGAAATCAGTTGCATTATATGTGACAGATTGAAAGTCATAATTTACACATATCATGTCGCTGAATATATTGAACTTTATGTCGTCGGAAATTTCTTAGAAAATAAAGGGAAAGACCACAGCAACGATATTATTATAGCTGACTAATTGATTGACAAAGAGGTATTCGTCGTGCATGGATATGAGTAGTTTCGGATGAGAGAAGAGAGAGGAGCTCAAATTAATCATTTCATTGCTCTACGTNCGAGATGAATAACTGGCTCGAAGCGTTCGATCATCAAATAGGAAGTTCGAATACGCCTCAGCTTCGATCATATATACGGCACAATGGTCACTTAATCAGGACAATTACGCTATCTTTATGAAAAATTTCTCTCCATTCTGAACCTTAAAAGTGAACTTCGTTGTCAACACTGATATAAGATTTTATGTTGAATCTACTATCCACTACCGCAAAATGAATTCGCGTATTGGGCATTGAAGGCGTAATGGGCAACTGACATTCCTCTTCTGAAGTCACTTCTGCTATGATATATGTGTTCGACAAAAAATGCAGCCAATGCGCACCAATTAAAGGAGGAATTGAGTTGACTCGAAGCATAGTCACTTCCGATGCGACATTTCAGCTGAAGGTCCCTGTTGACTTCACCCAATCGCTAGCATAACCACATACGACAGAAACAGCTCATCAGAAGAAGCGGGAGCACGTGTACTGACTATTACAGCAAAATCAATTTGAAATAAAAACCTCGATTGCGAGCTCACGTAAATCCATTTTTGCAGGCACTTAATATTTGTCATTATCGATTCTCACGTGACGAAAATAATAAGCTTGCGATAAAATCGTAAAAGCGAGCGGCAACTGTTTAGCACTCATCATTTCGAGCAGCTGCTGGCATAAGCTAAATGACAGTTATAGTTTTCGAGGTGTTCAACGCTGTGATTCGCACTCAAATGAGGATGGGAACGAGCAAGTAGTCGGTGCGATACCGCTATCATTTTAGAGAGATTTTAAATGCAATCACACGACTTATTGAAAGTATGACTAATTGCATGAGTTAGGGAAGAACTTTAAAGAATTAACCGCCGTTTTCTTGCGATGCTAAAAAGTGATCATAATGGGAGGAAATTCCATTTGNNNTAAGATTTTATGTTGAATCTACTATCCACTACCGCAAAATGAATTCGCGTATTGGGCATTGAAGGCGTAATGGGCAACTGACATTCCTCTTCTGAAGTCACTTCTGCTATGATATATGTGTTCGACAAAAAATGCAGCCAATGCGCACCAATTAAAGGAGGAATTGAGTTGACTCGAAGCATAGTCACTTCCGATGCGACATTTCAGCTGAAGGTCCCTGTTGACTTCACCCAATCGCTAGCATAACCACATACGACAGAAACAGCTCATCAGAAGAAGCGGGAGCACGTGTACTGACTATTACAGCAAAATCAATTTGAAATAAAAACCTCGATTGCGAGCTCACGTAAATCCATTTTTGCAGGCACTTAATATTTGTCATTATCGATTCTCACGTGACGAAAATAATAAGCTTGCGATAAAATCGTAAAAGCGAGCGGCAACTGTTTAGCACTCATCATTTCGAGCAGCTGCTGGCATAAGCTAAATGACAGTTATAGTTTTCGAGGTGTTCAACGCTGTGATTCGCACTCAAATGAGGATGGGAACGAGCAAGTAGTCGGTGCGATACCGCTATCATTTTAGAGAGATTTTAAATGCAATCACACGACTTATTGAAAGTATGACTAATTGCATGAGTTAGGGAAGAACTTTAAAGAATTAACCGCCATTTTCTTGCGATGCTAAAAAGTGATCATAATGGGAGGAAATTCCATTTGTGATTGAAGGGAGGATAGGGGAAGTAGGTATATGATTCGTCCATAGAGGAATGTCGTGTTGCCGAAAGACCGCAAGGTTCCGCTTAATGTTATCATTAATATCGTTCTTTACTGAAAGCAATAAGAAACGAGTGGAAAGGCAACGGAATATCTTCATCGGTGTAGTCGGTTTAGAAATTAATTCAGCTAGTGGCGGGACACCTATCAGATGGTTATTCATTCATCAATTATTGCAGTTTTGGTGGCCAGTTGCGAATTTTGCTCAACTGATCTCATCTTTGTGGTTCGCTCAGAAGAAAATTTGCTACCACAGGAGAGGTTTAATCTGTTGTTAATATAAAAATCACATGTTCAATTAAAATTGATCACGATGTTAGCATACCATCATCCAGAAAAGTGCTAATTCGAATCCATGCGACATTGAAAGCAGCTGAAAGAATGATGGAAAAGACATAAGCGAGATGCACGGCAGTCAGCCTAATGCGAATCGAAGTCAGCAAGCGTTGAGAGAACCCGGCAGTCTTCTTCTTTGAGTAGGAAATGGACGAGCTGAACGCTGCACGTCGCATGCGGATAGTTCAGATCCTCGAAACGAACGTTGCTTTTGTTGGATTAGAAACTGGGATGCTGAAGTAGGCTGATGAAGTGGTTTGAGCGGAGTGGCGGAGAGGAGAAGGGGGAGGAAAAGGAGGGAAGATGGAGAGTGGGGGTTGGGAAGGTAGGAAGGAGATCTTGCATTAAGGATAGCAGAAGGTGGGAATTGTGCTGTAGAGCTCACCTTGCGAAGATCGTATCCACTGAGACCGACCTGCTGCTCTGGAACAGAAAGAATAAACGCAAGCAGAGGAGTTCAGTGCATCCATCAAAAATCTAATTCGGTTCGTTGGAAAGCAGTTCTGTCCATATTCGGCTTGCTTATACGCAAAGATTACTCTGATTACTTTCGAGGTGAGAATTAACGAGGTAGAGGAGGAGATTATTGAACTACTGGAAAGAGATTTTAGGAATATTTCTTACCGCTCAGGCGATGGCCTCCATAAACCTCAAGCGCCGAATCAAACGGCCTGATGTCTTCTGATCTTTGCTCCAACCAGCGGAGCTCGACACCCGCGATCGTAATTTATAGGTTGAAATAGAACAATTGAGAAGCACAGGACGACCGGTTCAGCCGCAAGCGTTGGACATGTTCGCGACAAATGCTGCTGGCTTTGACAAGATGGAGATATCTTTGATAATCGAGAAACAACAAAAGTGTTTGCACGTACAGTGTTATTCCCGATGAAAGAGAGGAAACTCACTAAATTCCTTGAATTCATCACAAGGTAGCGAACTTCCCTGTTATTCGTATTTAGGAAGAAAATGCTCCATATCCTCACGCACTTTTTTTGAGAAATCCATAGTCTTATCAATGGCTGGGATGCCTCTTATTGAATAGAATATTTGAACCACTCAGTAAATTGTCATACAAAAAGTTAGTTATCTTCGATACTGGCTGATCTTCTTGTTCCATAACACGCACATCTGGTCACTTCTATAAATCTCACCTACCACCGAGGAAATGTTCAATTCATTGCATATTGTTGATTTGTTTACTGACGCCAACCAGCACCGAGTGCACCTCAGTGTATCATATTCATCGCTATATGTAAAACCCAATTATTTATTTTGTCATTAAGGGAGCTGTTACCAACTTACATCAGTTGGCAACTGCTTACGGCTTCCTCCCGCCTAATAAACCTAGGTTGCATAGAAATTCTCATAGATTTTAAAGGGATAATGGACTGTCGCTGACACGATTTCCGCCCACTTTCAGGCCAACCTGAAACAGCCGAGCGTAAATAGAGAGCAGTTTGAGAACAGGGAACATCCTAATCGAGTAAAATTGTAAGTATGCGTTACTCGGCTTTTATATAGAAAGTCTTGATTTTCAGCTGGCCGATTCCAAAAGGAGCGAATGAGCAAGATGAGTAGGAGTAAACGATAGGTCTTGGTGACCGATTGAGACACCACCCGCAACCAGTTCCTCGACTTTGGGTCGAGCGCCTCACCTCAACAAGCCGTTCTTCGTCCGGGTCGCTTTGACCAGAGACTATTCCAAAGTAATGAGGATCTACGATCTCTACAAGCTCTTAGTCGCTGACGTCATCATGCGACAGATCGCAATTTTTTTTACCAGTATCGTCGCTCTGGGAAACTGCTTTTCGACGAGGTGCTCACCTCCAACCTAAAATTGCCCCACATCACATCACTGTGGGGTCAGTAAATGCGTCTATTTGGCGCCACGGAACGTAGATGTTCTTGCCGTTTTGCAAAATCCCGCTTGCGAGGCGTATTGTGGCAACATCCGGTCCATATGCCTGTCAGCCTGCTTGGTCGCAACTAGGCAACCGATGAACCTGCAGATGCGAATTTTGGTGGTGTGATACCCATAGTGAGGCAGTCACCTGTTCAATCTCCCCCGTTGATCCGGCACAATATTTTTTAAGTGAAACGAGCAGGCGCTTACACCAGTTAGATTATGAAACCATATCCGTGTGTTTAATTGACTGTTCTTGAGTCACAGAAGCGAATGCTTGAGTGGGCGGAATGTAATACCACATTGCCACTTCAACGCCCGACAAATCTTCATACTTTCATTACTGTTTTTCAGAAATACGGTCATCTGATGTTTAGATACCCATTTCAGAGGACGCCATGTTAGATTGATACGCATTTAAGAATGCTGTTGTTGATGAATTCGTTATGAAGCAACTTTGCAGTGCCTTTCAACGCGAAGAAAGTTCGAAACTTTCAGACTGATTTTCTAAATGCGTTTCATCAATAATAAAAGCCGATTTCCTCAGTGAAATACTTGAGTATTTTACATGAGGGAGGTCGTCCATCAAATTCAGGTGGAAATTCTCAGATAAGCTTTCTAGGAAAAGCTTACGAAGCTTGTTGGGTGTTCTCAACACCCTCTTCGGTTTCACTTCTACAACAGATATTTTATTGTCAAAATTCATTTGTTCATTCCTGAAGGAGCACCACGTACGAATATGCAATAAGCATTTCTCGCAATTCAGTTTATCGATAAAGAAAAATGAGTAAACTCTCATATATTCGAAACAGATTGAGAAATATGACAGAGGAGCTGATGAGTTATGCGCTCTTGAATTGTGCCCATCAAACCGGACAGTTCCATTTGCCTCCAGGGGGTAATAAAAACATGTGGGATAAGGTGTTCATATAGTTATCGATCCATATGCTCGCAGAAATATTCCACGAACGTTTTTTTTGCAGATCAGTTGATGCAAATTGCAACACGACTGGTTGCAAAACGCATGCAATTCTTTCAGGTCTCACCTCGGTTCCAAATCATTCGGTTAAAAATGAATTCCAACCGCAAATGAGAACCGAAATTCAATCGACAAGAGCTGATGGAAATTTGACTGTCAGCCGGAGCTCAGTTGCTAGCTGATTATCACACGCAAACGCGTTACTGCGTCGCTGAATTGTGATGGTTTTCACTCATTTCTGATGCACTTATGAAGCCATTTTGCAATTTCTTTCAACAGAGAAAATCTCAAAACCTTCAAAGTGATATTCAGTGGCGAAAATTTCATAAACAATAAATGACAGTTTTCTACATGGTATACTCAAATATTCACGTCATTAATTCAAACCACTGCTCTAAAATCTTTGGTCGAATTTCTGAAAATGAACGGATAATATGCAGCTGCTGATAGCGGATAGGAAATTCGCGCAAAGCACACTTCCGAGGCATCACTTCTTTCCTCTTTTTCATCAATATGGAATCCAGTGGAGCAATATGAAGAGTCGCACAGTTTGTTGAACAGGAACCAATTACCGAGCATTCCAGCATGCGCTAGATAAATGTTGCAAAACTTTGTTTTCTGCTCAATAAGCTCAAAAATTTTTGATTTTGTTGTAGCAACCTCATTGAGCATTTTCTTTCGCTATTGAGCGAATGAAAATTTGAGGTGGAAGCAGATTCCTCGAAAAGTGAATAACCTAAATGCTCACAGACCGCGAAACAACTCAGAGATATAAATTTCACCTTTTTCGTGTGATTGGATTCGCGTCTTTGTGCGAATAGACATGTGTAGAAACTAGAAACAGCGAAGTATCACAACTGTTCCTTCGAAGTAAACAACAGTCAATTCAAAAGACTTGCAGCTGTCAAAAGTTTCAAAGGGAAGTTTTAAGCAAATCAGCTTATTTGAAGCCCCAAGTCTTGCATCTTTCTCATCGTATGCAAAAAATTTTTTTGCAAACCAAGCTACTCGCGTTCTTTATGCATTCTGGTGTGAAGTCAACGTTGACGTAAGGTCAATAACGAGAACCCAATCATGCAAATGTCGGCTTATTTCACAAGCACTCTTACAAAATGTTGTTGCTACGATGAATAACCAAAGAAGTAATAACGTGTGATAATGTGATGCGCATCGCAGTAATAATGTGAACATTTCTGAGAACGTGTGACAATATCATCAGCAGAACAATTAAACTTGAATATTTCGCCGTGGGAAGTGGTTCTGCAGGAATGCGCTATTCTCTCTGCAATCAAATCCTCTTTCCGCAGGCCACAATCATGATAACTGCTAAGTACCCGGGCGAAAGTAAGTTGAACGCAACAAAGAAATCTGTCAACGTGGCCGATTCCTTTACTATTTCTCATGTGAGGCTAGGGCAGCTATTAACATCACATCCACACTTACTTTGGCCTAAAGCCAGCCAGTGACCTCATCCAGGAGTTAGGTGGTGATGAATGGGCAGCGGTCATAAGAAAAGAAGTGCAACATCTAGCGAAAAGAACAAGCAAGCTTTTGAATGCAGCGTTCTATTTGTTCCCTATTCGTTCATTTGATAGACAACCCAGTTTCTCAATCACACATGGCGGCAATGCGGGAATTCCACTTCTCTGATTAACTTATGTCGCAACCATCTGTCCCTCGCAAACAAAATGTGATGCCCTTTCAGTACAACATGTAGTGCTTGCTCGCATCGCGTTCCTAGTTATTTGCCTTCACTTATCTCGCTATTTCGCAAAATGCATTGCGATTTACACGAATTTACCTCATTTGCATTTACAAGAGGTGAACCGCAATAGATGCAATATGTGTGCAATAAATGATCTTTGTGAACAACACTCCTCCGTAAGTTACAGTTGACTGCGGGATTTATAGTACAAGCAGTAATGAGATTTTTATTCTTTGGGGGACAAAATTAAATTCCGCTTCAATTCATTACGTCCTACTTTCTTTTGCTGTGACACTTCGAATGCGACTAGATTTGCCCTTTTTTTGAGACAATACTGTTTATTGCAAGGGTTCTCTGTGAATTCATATTGATGCTCTTTTAAACAGTCACCTCCATGGAAAACCCTCTTCTTCCATCACTGAGAAACTGCTGCACATGGAACGAAGACTAGCAAATATAAAGCTCATGCAGTACTTATTTCATTGATCCACCCGTCGCAAAGTGCTGTCGTGCTGAAATCCTACATCGTTCCCATTTCTTCTCATAATGAAAAATTATCTCACAAGCAACATTCACTGATGAAGCTTCATATGAATTCTGTCAATGATTCTGAGAAAATCCAGACGCAAATATTAATTTCTAAAACCACTCTCTGAAAGTTTGATTCCGAGTGGAGTTACTTTTATGGGGAATATTTCAACTTTATTGTGAGGCTTTGCGTAGAAGTATTTTCATAACGAATTTCTTTGCATGAAGCTATGCGAAGTCAAAGATGAGCACGATCGATGAGAAGATTTTCATTATCAACAACGACGAAATTAGATTCTCCCTATCGTTTCTGCTGTGAAGAATGCAACTTCAGGAATGAATATTCCTCGAAGAGTATCAATGTGGATTCTCATATAGTTCTTCACATCCTCATCAACGATGAAATCGCATCAATTTCGCCTATAATTTCCGAAGGAGACAATTGACTGCAAAATGTAATGCGCATCATTTCGCAACGGATCATTACTTGCAAGCAACACAGCGTTTGCTCTTACAAAAAACAAAATTTATTATTGTCATTCCTCAACAAATTCCAAATAAAATACCATTACTGGCCTGCCGCTATCGCATCAAGTCCATCATATCAAACGATCGCAACATATTCGTCTAATCGAAGTCGAACAAAACAATCTTTCAGTTTCGAGAAGTGAAAGCCTCATCGATTCAGATTAAATATAAATACATTTTACTATTTGCAAACACTTTATGGAATAATCTCAAACAGCAGATTGAACTGCCTAAGCGCATATCGCCTTCGCTATTCTATCATTTGGTTATTAAACTATTCTGAGCCACTTTTTCCGAATCTCGAATGCCGCTAGTAAACTGCGAGTACGCGATCCCATCCACATGAACTTGTCCCTAAAAAAGCTAAGCACGTGCTACACTTTTGCTCCTGGTCATTTTTTGTATAGGCTTTCCTATCTCACATATATGATCGGCCAGCTCCACAAGTGATCAGAAAGCAAGAAAACAGCATAATGCTTCAAGATTTCGTTAGGTTCCATCGTCTGTACAAATTTTTTGGAAAGTTTCACAAAATTTTGAGGAAAGATTTGTTTTCCTGCAATGTTTAAGGCTCTTTTTGGGTTTGACACATCATCGTTAAAGAGGTTTGATTGCGCTATGGCAAACAGTATATCCATCAAACTGTATGACACCGACACCATTAATCTTGAGTTAATGTGTCCCATAGAAAGCCACACAGGCATCCGCAAGGCGATATGCCACAGTATGCATTCAAAAGCTTAGCGATATGGAGAAAACTCAAAGGAGAAATCTGTGTGCTCGTGTTTTGTCATCTCATGCTTCCTATTCTATGTCGGAGGTGTGACTGGCATATAAAATTGAATGAATTTTTGTGACCAGTAATTGCGACACAGAATTTGACATTATATGGTACACTACTTCCCCATTTGAACAATAAAAAATTAATGATAATGCTACATATCAAGTTCTTCAACCGCTCGAATGAATCTTCTGCGAAGATTTTATTTGTCTCGCCAATCGGCTGGAACGAGAATCCGATCGGTGCAAGAAAATTTTGGAGACTTTAGCTGGCTGTGACTGACTCAAATTGAAATTGATGGATCACAGCCAACGACACAGATTATGCCCATCACGTTCCCGAAGCTATTCTTAGGTTGGAAATACGGAATAGACACATAGGTGTCATGCTTCATACTCATGCGCATCGACGCCAAGTTGGCATGCAATGGTTGGCAAATGAAATTTTCCAAGAACACTTGAAAACAATGGAAAATCCCATTTACCGGTCTTTTCGACACACCAGTTTGGCAGATGAGCTTGAAACAAAAACTGCTGGTTCGTATATGTCGCTGTCGTGTGAAGGAGAATTCCCACTTTTCCGCGTCCGGAGCACAGAGGCAATATGCTGAGGCAGTGTGCTCGATAATGGGGTGACTTCATCGCATTCTTCGCGGTAGCTATTCAGAAGCACCGCAAAGTGTAAAGTTTAATTTAATTTCAGCCAAGTTTCTGGCATGATTCGATTTCTTGTGCAATGAAGTGGATTATTTGAATTTCCGATTTGTCGTGAAATTTCCCAAAGATATGAAAGAGTTCACTGCTTTGTCTCAGTTGATCGTGACGATTTCATTCGACTCAAACATTTGTCGCTGAAATTCCATAAGAATTTAAACGACTCGATTTATTCATTTCTTAAAAAGCTCTTAGCTCTTTAGGCTTTTGACTACTTTTCCCGTCACACCTCACTGCAGCTCAAATGAACAAATTCATCAATTCTTTTCAGCAAGTTATGAAAAGTTAAACGCTTGTCGTTATTATAAAATCAACATAAAAGCCTTTCGGATGAAAAATCCTCGAGATTCTGCAATGGGTTTATATACTCCGAAGTGAACATCATTGATAAGTTTTCTAAGCGCAGAATTACAGAATGCGAGAGGATTCAAAGGAAACTCTTACGCAGAAATACTTCCTTCACGAATGCTGCTCGATTGTTGTCAACAGCACTAAGAGTACACTCGAATTTGCGAATGCAAATAAACACATTAAGCTTCAATACTGCTAAGCATCTGTGATGGAAAGCCGCAATGGAAAGAAATCTTTCTTAGAATTGATGTCTCAGGAAGTAAATTGCCTGAGGTGACAGCAAGCATGATTGCTGAAGCAAAAAGTCAGCCAGATTTATGCACAATTTCTATGTACTTAAAAAAAAGACCCCTTCAACTGAGTTGAATTGTGTTGGGCACGTCACAACGCCAGACACTGCTTTGTGCTTTCAAAAGTGATGCCATATTGAGCAAAGTGCAAAGCACAGCGAAAGTGTCCCTAACATTTACTGAGGAATAGCACAAAACGACTCTTTAGTCACTCAAAAGCGCTTTGAAAACATAATATCTCAGTCCATCTTCTTCCGGTCATGGCTTTAGCTGTTTTCATAAGTTCTGCATCTATAAGTAAAGGAGCAATAATTCTTATAGCATTTTTATCCTGTCTGAAAATATTCATTCTCTTTCACTACTTTCTGATTTCTAGGAATTTTCCCTTACGAATAAAAGAGTAATGTGTTCGCCTTCATCCTGAATAAGAGAGATGGGAGACCAGGGCGGCAAGGGGCTGGATAGACTCGACTCCATATCCGCTTTCATTTCCAAGTTTCCTTTCCAGTGTTTCTCGTCCAGCTGGTTACATCTCATTGGAAACCTTGCATCATCGCCTCGCTAACATCTTTCAGTCGTTGCTTCATCAACCTCATTCAGTATCCATTGAAAAGTACACTCGCATAGCACACATCTGCGCAGACATACAAACGATCAATGTTTTATCCAATGGAATGAACCTGACTGCGTGATGAATTCAACAATACGCGGCAGTGGAGCTAGTAATCAATTTCTCAAGGATTTAGAAAGTTCAGAAGTGTGAAAGAACAATCAGCACGACATGCACTTTTGCTGTTTCGTGCATATCAACCTATTGAGGTGTCGATCGTTGAGCTACTGAGCAGTAAATGACGAACTGGGCGAATTAACGCATTTGGCATAGCATGTGATCTTAGTATAAATGCAAATTTCGGGACTAAAAGTTTGTTTTGCGTATTTCTACAAGCGTACATTTGCGAACGATACTGTTGAAAGATGGACGCTTCATCGCGTATATCGACGCAATAATTTCAATTCGAAGCCAATTGAAGCTCTCGAGATTTGACAGCTGTGGTGAACAGCATCAAACGATCTACCAGTTATCTTCCAAGGTGATCCACAAACTCGGGAAAAGTTCATGTGTAGGAAAACGTCTCAGAATATTTGCATGCGCTTTCCTCTGTCGCAACTTTCATTTTGCCATCGGTTTGAGGAGGAAAAATTTATTTTGTAGAATTTATGTGCATATAGAGGGATCACCTAGAATGTGGAGTCATTAATTGGCATATTTTATTACTTGCTGGTTACTTGCAAAACTGATTTGTCGAATTAGTGGGATGCAAATTATTGGTGGAGCTTTCTTTATGAAAGAACTGCTTTCGGCCTTTTGATGAACTAGCAGAATTGAAGAATAATGGAAAATTACAACTTGCTTAACTTGTTTAGCTAACCAAACAACTGCTGCAACTGAAAAGGTCATAATAGTGAACACTTGCCGTTATAAGACAAGCTTGATTTCCTCACATGAGCTTATCCATTTGTGTTCTTACTTGCAAATGAATTGGTTCAGAGTTCATCGGTTTTTGGTTTACATCCAAAAAATAATTTCGGCTTCTATATCTGCTGATAGCTCACTTGGAGAGTTGTTCACTAATATAACTTTGTCGCTGCTGAAAAAAGAATGATACTTTGTAAAATTTTCACATGCATTTGAAACTTGTTCAATGTGATGATCAATTGCAGCCTAGAAGTTTGGCATCAGTGGAGGTTATCTGTTATCTGAAAAGATGCATTGTTGAATACAAGGGGCGAAGTGCGGAAATGTGGAATGAGTGTTGTTAAGAGAGTGTTGACGGCTGTGATAATCACTTGAGAATTTCATTAAATATAGATGCCTACAATCGACGACTGGTGTTGGAGATGCGCGCCTTGAACGATGCCTGCTGGTGTCAGAGATTGATTCACTCAGTTATGATCTTATCTGCAGGAAGTCCGCAACAAACTACTTCCCTCATAGCATAATCCAGCTAAACAACCTCCACCTAAATGAAGAAACTCAGCTTCTGTCAACTTTGCATCTCTGCTGCTATATTGTGTGCATAAAAATCATAAAAATTCGGCTTAGTTTTCCAGCCTGATGCTTTCCTCCAAAAGAGCATCGAATGGTTTCGATATGAGGTTCTTTCGCTTCGTAAAAATGTTCTCAGATGTCCGCAATAGCTGTCAAATTCCAGGGCATTTCATTTTGAGTGGTCAGGCCTTTAAGGACATATGAATGGGCAAATCTGCATATTCTCGATGGAAATCCGGTGGCCGATAATACGTGAATTTCGCCCGTTTCGTCTGGTACCCGGATAGGTTTGCAGAAAATGACCTTTCATCCGTCCGATTTTCTGTACTTGCTGCATCTATTGCTTTCTTCCAGTCTTGAGTTATATTTCATGCGTTATGCCGTTTCCTAGCTTGTGCCGCAATGATTTTTGACTTCTTGTGTGGCAACTTCTTAATTACTGTTGCTGATGATGGATGAGACTTTGATTCCTTCTTTGAACAGCTGCGATAAATGTTGACACAGTTTTCGATGGAAGAGTGTGTCGTGATTTGACCTGTGTTTTGTCTATTTCTGATCTTGAGCCAACAAGCTTCCTTTCTCCATTCAATACGCTTGTGGGAATTCGCTTTTGAAAGAGGCATTATGCTAACATGGTATCTGCTTCTACGTACATATGTGCGCTTCTGCTCAGATGTCTTCTCAGACTCGCGTTACCTGGTGTTTCGTCTCAGCAATGTTCGCTCTTTTGGAAGCGGTGAATGGTCAAGTCCCCTTACGTCACCTCTGTCGCATTTGCCGCGATCGTGCAGTAGATCCTAAAATGTTGATGGGCGTTATTTTCTGCCAGTTCGACAACATATATTGCAAACGGCACAATGGTTTCACGTTTTTTCTGCTTCTTTCTGAACTTTTTGCAAAAGATGAACATTTGCAGTTCGAAAGGCAACAAACATGCTTTCCTGGGTGCAGCCATTAGAAAGTGATTCCTTATGTCACATTGAGATCGCAGGAGAGAACCTTCTTAGTTTAGAGTGAAATAGAGTAGCAACTCGATCTTTCTCACCCTAGTCAAACAACCTCTGCAGGAGTCACTGGGCAATCGTACTGCACCACTCTGATAACCCGAATAGCACGTAAATTTGCTTCTCTTACATGTGCCAAGGAGACTGAGCCCTGCCAGTGTTTCGATTTGCAGCTTTATTCCCACTTCACTTCTGAGTGGACACCCTACCACTAATTCATTGCACAAATTTTGAAGCTGGCTTGTGACAAATAGAGGAAGAAAAGAATTCATTGCTGATGTATAAAAAGTGGTAAAATTAAAATGGTATTTCAAAGTGGTGACAAATAGTAGGGTGGCACAAGCAGTTGCACTAAAAAATTCTCAAGCTACTTTTGTCGGCATCATGTAATTTCGCCCACGGCGGCATAGCTTATGAGGGGATCATTTTCGTTATGGCAGCATTTAGTCTGCAGCAATTGATCTGCATGTATATAAGAGTGCGAAATTAGCACCTAGCGGTGAATTTCAGAGGACCATGTTGCAACTTTTATAGATTCAACGCTTCGACAGATGTCGCCGGTGCCTCAGATGTATTCACCATACTCCTTTCATTTCTGAAACATGCTGGAAACGAGTTTGCCTTAATTTTCCACTCTAATCTAGCTTCTTTTTTCATCCTATTTTCTTTGCTTCGTCGTACTGGGGGCTGTTGAGAGCATTATCATTGAACAAATTGTAATCCCTTTGTAACTGTCGCTGATTTGCATGCAACCGGCCAGTGGAGCGCTGTAATAGTTCGTTCTACCTTTAATCGTGAATGAATTCGGTCCAGCTGTGTCATAGGTATAAGATGTTCTTTGAACCTTCCGAGTTTGTGTTCTCTGGATGGTTCCTCGTTCTTCGAATACCAGTTTCAAATTGGGAATCTGACGATGTCTGGAAGCCCAGTATATTAGTCCCTTGAAACGTCCTCCGAGCGACTGAATTCACTATTCAGCAACACCCAACAGAAGAACATTGAAAGAGATGCGATTTTTTTTTTTATATGTGCCACATTAATGCGCATCTATTGCATAATCAGATTGCTGTGTTATGCTGAAAGTCATCAAGATGGAGGCTCATTCAGCATTTCTGTCTCCCTCCTCACTCACCAAAAAACTTCATTGGCACTGAGGCAGTCAAATTATCGGTAGTCGGGAAAGTGAGGAGATACAGCCGTATATGGATTCTGGCGGAACTTTCGCACTTCAGTGATATTTGCTTAATTTTTTCCATTGCATTTGCTTGGGATACGTCAGTGTATTTGAGTTGTGCGGTAGGCGTCTTTTTGCAACAGGAAGTCATATCTTCAGTAGATAGACACCACATCAGCTCATGTTTGAAGTGAGGCAACAGCTCGAAACTGCTTGGTTGAAAGCGGAATCGTCACGCAACCCTGTTCGGGTACATTCAGCCAGTTTTGGCCATAGTCTCATACATCAGTTTATGGAGAGGGTGTTGTGATCGCTTCGATTCTTCGGTTTTCGATTGCCATGAACTAAGTACCTGCACTATCAATTTGAATCTTGAGCATTATTTCAACAGGTAGGAAGGGCCTTTCAACGACCTTCAATAGTTGAATGCCTTCATGAAAACTACGGAAGAAAAGCATTTGAGAAGGATGTGACCGGTGGCTGAATTCTTTGTTGGTCTCAATATTCTGTTCTCGCCTTTCGTTTTGCCTTTCCGTGAACTTCCACCTGCCACATGCAGTAAGTCGTCTTCATCTACGGGATCCTTTAAAAGTCAAAGAAAACGGGGTGCATGATAGAGATTCGGCTGTCACCGTGCTTTCGATGAAACCATTGGCCATTTCGCCGACAACAATAGCAACGCATATTAAGAAATGCCCATTATGAGGTGATACCTGTTTCAAGAGGTTGTGAACATGTGGTTTTTCATATCCTGCATATTCATAACCCTACTTTGAAACTCTTTTCGTGAGACAAGAATTTTGGGCTTCAAGTCTTTGGTTGTTTGCGCCCTTTTCGACCTTTTTTTGATTTTTTTTCTTTTTGACAGCCCTGTACCTAATGGTGATAATAATAACTAATTGTTTTATAAAAAATCATTGTTCCTCGGTATTTTTACTGGGAAAAAATTCGAACGGCTGCGTTTTTGCAAGAATGCGTTTTATTACTATGAAGTTGTGACTATGACTGTTCGATACTCACATTCGTATGTGCTGCTGTGGTATAAGTCACGTAAGTAAGCCTTAACATTATGACAGTGGTTGCTGTGGCGAGAACTTTGAGAGAGTTGCTTTAAACATTGCATCGTGCTATGATTTTTTTTTATTGTGCTATAGAGTGATGTAGGTGAACATTGAACCTTTAAACTTTACTACAACAATACCATTCTCTAGCAAAAATGTGTTATTTCTTGATGAGATGGGCTTTATTCCGGAGTGTTTTAAGGAGACCTTTTTAAGGAAATATTGATTTGCTTGTGCCACGGATGTCCTTCGTTGCTCAGTATTCCCTACGAAAATGTGCAGTTTGTGCTACGTTGCTCATGAAGCATGATGACGTACTCTTATTCGTCATGAATTTTCTTTTGCATGGCTGCATCACTTCAAACTTTCACATAACACCTGCCAATTCTCAATTTTTCGAATACGTTTTCCCTTGAAATTGAATTTCACTGAATATGTCTCTCGACTGGAACTTTTTAATGAGATAGTTATTCTCAATGACTGGAAAAAAGATAGCGAATCTGCAAAACTAGTGTAAATAAACATTTATTGCCTCCGTTTAAAAATGCCATTGTTTTCTACGATCTTCGATCTGCTATTTTGACAGATTGCGCGTATTATTCTTCGGTAGGTTTGTCTTAATCACTTTTGATTGTCTTAATCACCAGGCTTCCTTCGGCATTTGTTCTTTATAATCTTTATTGTATATTCATTCATTCCTTTCACAGGAGGGAAAACGCAAGCATATCACCCCCTCCTCCTCCAGCTCAACTCTTTCTCTAGTCAAATTCTCAGTCTGTGGCCAGTAATTCCTCATCAATCATCAAGGAATTAATAAGTAGTTCGGAACAGCACAGCTCGCCAGGTAAACTTTTTTCGCGTCGCCTTCTCCGCTGCAATTCTAGTGAACCAGCTCGCATCAAGAAAAAATTCTCTTGAAATTGAACTGGCAATTCCACGCCTCCTCAGTATTCTTTCTCTCTCTATATGATCGACTAAGCTCTAATAATTTGTGTACGTATCTATCGAAGGCTGAGCAATAACTTAATTTTTTCGTCCAAAATCTCACATTCTCCTAGGCAACCGTACGGAAATGACCTTCATTGTTATTTGCCCCACCAGTGATACTTGTAAGCAGTTTAGTTGTCCGCCATGAACTCCTTATTCATGATTCCGGCAGCTTGCCATGTCATCTCTCCCAGCCAGAAGCGCTGGAAGCTTCCAGTTCTTAAACTTGGCCACATTTACAACCACATCACTAACTTTCGGTGGTTTAATTGTCTTTTTCCTCCGCCATCTCTCGCGTGAGAAATTTATTTATGATCGTATATGTAGCAGCTCCATGCACCTCCGTGCAGATCTGCTTATTCGTTCCGGTGATGCTACTGTACCAAAAAATCCATGGAAAAGGGTGTAGTACTGTGCTTCTACCACCAAGCAAACTGTATCTGTAACGTGCCTGCGGTTTCGGTTCGGGCACAGTGCTACACAAGGTACTGTGGTCCTGAAAAATACAAGGTACAGTACTAATACTCCACCTTTACCTTAGATATACATAAATTGAAGCGGAGGAACCACATTACTGGCGAACAAAAGTTATCAGAACAGTGCGATCACTGATTGGAGAGATTCAAAAAAATCGCCGAAAAAAGCTTCCGAATACAACCAATATTTTCTTCATCAACAACGAAAGTGATGGGCTGAGATCGCTAAGACAGATTGTTCACAATCATTTCGCGCCCGTCAAAGCCTGCAAAACCTTCTGCAGTATCTTCTGATCAAGTATGCATCTGCCACCCATTTTCACCTGTAGATGACCCACAATCGAAAAGGGCATGTTCCCGAAAGCATATAAAATGAGTGTAGGACGACAGCAATATGTGAAAGTTTGAAATTAAAAATGACTGAAGCACCGATGCCATTTGAATATTAATGGGTCGCACTGGCATGAGTATAGCAATAGGAGAATACATCGCAGAACAGAAAGCGGGATTGGGAACGGAGGGCTGCGAAGGGAAAAAATATAGGATTTTTTTGCGCAATAGTATGTATATAAGTCGCCAAACAAATGTGTATATATTCCTCTGAAAATAGAGGACGAGGTGAAGTCCACTCCACTCTTCACCATATGCTTTGTGTGCACAAATCTATTTGCATTTCTGTCTATTTTCAGAAAAGATCTATAAGCTATCGACCACTGCTAAACTATTCAAATTAAATTCAAGATGGTCCTTGAAAGCAGTTGTTCAGCCACTTGATGTGTTATGATGAACTTCCATATGACATTTATTAGTGCACCGACCTCATATGACATACGGCTGCCTTCAGGCCACCTCCCAGCACCAGCTGCGGTGTATGAGCTATGCAGCTCAGCCTTTTAGGAAATCGCATCTCGAAATCAGTTTTTTCTCTGCATTTTCGAAATCAACAGTTCCACCCGCATCTGATTCAGCATGTCGCCGCCGAAGCAGTCGTTTCCTACGTCGTAACAAGCCGTCATCTCTTGTGCAATATCCTTTTCGAAGCCTAAGCTGCTCATTGATGTCTGTGTTTCCTGTTTCAGCATAGAGTACTTCCTAAATATTTTCAAAAGTACACCCTATGTTTGCGCCTGAGTCAATAATCACCATACATCCACGGCTTATCGATGCTCATGCTGATCAGAATCAAAAGATAGACTTGTTCAGTCTCCTGCGCATTACGATGTCCAGGTCACTTCTTCAAACCCAGAAATACATTTCTACAGGATCCGTCCCCAATATAATGGATCATTGCAGCAATGGACGAATCCCTGGTACATCCTCCACTCCGAATGTCAACAGCGACAAACGCTCGAGTCAATGTTTTCATATATACCACAATCTTCTGGGTCTCTTCCAACGGTCTCTCTAAAAGCGGGCAACATGCCTACTCGGGAATATGGGAGGATGAATCGCGGATTCAGCACTGCTAAATACTCGCAAAAATCCTGTCTGAAGAACGTGCTTAGCGATGCCCTTTTTTATGCACTTTACCGAGCTCCTTTACAGAGCTTGCTCCACGACTTCCTAATCGTTGTTAAGGGCTTGCTTCATTTTAAAGGACCGTTTTTGGTCGCTGAGTGCTTTCGTCAATTTGCCGTGTTTAGCTTCATGTCGTGTTTCAGATGTTTTGCAGCATTTGTCGCTTTCAGGCTGCCTAGTCACGGCCATCACATCTCGGACGCTTACAGCCTTCTTGGATCATTTCGTAACTTTCGTATCGGATGGGATAAGCTGCGATATTTGTTATCTCATCAATATTGAGTGTCGCCCATTCCGAACAACCGCCATATGCTGAATTGAAAGGAATACGTTCAAGAAATAGAGATTGACATAAAATTCCATTTGCTGCACTTTCGTTCGTTGTTCAAACGTCTGCAATTATAAAATGTCTAATTTTCTAAAAACGTTTTGTTATTAGAAGAAGAATTCATTGTTTGCATTAAACAATAAAATAATTTCCCATACGCCTCCCATAAAGAATGAAGTCATAAAGATATGAGAGATGAGAAAGAGTATTGACTCTCCAAAACAAACAATCTAAAAAACGAACCTGAAATGCAAGAGTAACTCATTTTTATTGACTTATCCATACCCGAAGTTTTCAGATTTGTTCTCTACTGCAAACGATGGCATCACTTTTGGAGCGGGCGCTCAAACTGCAACTGCAAAAGCACACTAACACTTTTGCAAGTTGTCTTTGGATTAAGTACATTTTAAGAATAAATACAATAGGGAAACGGTAAAATCTACTTGCACATTTTTTTCAAAAACCCAGTGGAATACTGTTCTTCTATCTCTATTCTACTGACAAGATTTAATGATAATCATTTGCAAAAATCAAATCAGAATATCCAATATTCTCGATGCAGATTCTGATGATGTTTATGCAAGCTTTTATATGTTATATATAGTATTCCTCTGAATGCAGCGTTCTTTTCGGATAGCACAGTGGCTATTCTGTTCAACAGAGGCAATTAATTTTGGAAGAGTTGCCACAAGGATACCTTCTGTCATGTTTCGCGGTCGGAGATTTCTGTTTATCTAAGCGTTTTATTTGTGGAAAGGGCAAACTGTGGGGTAAACAAGCAATATCACAGTTAGTCGTAACAGGTGAGGGTAAAGTAAAGTGGAAGGAGTAAAGTGTGCAAAGGAGATTACGTCGTCGTTTTTCGATCTATTTTACATTAGCCAGGCAAATCATTTTATAGGAGACATGAAGTCACTTGCGCTACGCGATCAGGCCGGTTGAGGCAGCTCTCTCGTTTTTCGTTGCCACTTCAAGCCATACTTATGCGAACTTTGCGCAGACAGGAAGATAGAATTGCAATAAGCGAATCGAGTCGAGAGTTTGGGGAAGGGGATAATAAATCATTGGTCAACGTTTCAGTCAAAGCGTAACATGTTTGTGGCGAGCGTTAAGGCAACAAAGCGGAAAGCATCATCGCTAACACCTTTGTTGGCACACACAACATAACAACCAATTGGCGCATTCAACATGTTTACTTTACGAATCGTTCACGAAGACATTCTTTGCTTCGCTCCATTTTCTTCTCGCACCGTTATTTCATTGCTCGAAAAAGAGCAATGGAATAACCGTATATTTGTTATGTTGCAGTTGTTATAACGCAATCGTTACAGTCACTGCTATGCAAAATCAAACCGCTTGGCTATCAATCAACATAAGATTACGGTACAGTCACCTGTGAAATCGCATCGATTCTTCATTGCGTCTAGGCTGAAACGCTTATGTTGCTTATCCTCCTGGTCTGTATAGTCGATTGGCTTGTCATCCAAGCACGTTGGCGATGAGATATCGAATCTGTTCTGTGCAAAAAAACATTGACATAAGAACTACAACGTGAGCATATGCGCTTATAAAAGATAGCTTCTTATAGCACTGGGAAATAAGAGTATCGCGCTGTGGGCAAACGACGAGATGGGGAGTAGGTCTTGTTAAGCCATTTTGTTGCATGGAGAAGATCAGACTATGCGACATGGTTTTGTGGATGATGCACTGAATGAAGGATAGATTATTTCATGCGTTATAAATAATTATGACGAAAGATAAAGTGATAATGCTTCGTTGTTACAAGGTGTGACGTTTTGAGCCACAGTTTATAAGCTCAATGCTGGAAAGTGATGCCAAAATGAATATGAAATGGGGAGAAGAGTGTGAAGATGTGATAGGTCTGAAATGAGGGATAGAGACAGGGAGCGGAGGCAGGTGAAGTATCAAATCCAGGACGCAATGCAATTCGAGAGCGAGAGCAAGTAAATTCGTTTTTTTTTTTTTGCTTGTAGGGGCATTTTCATCGGATTCGGCTTACTGAGCAACATCGTCGTTCACTCAGTCGCTGACTTTTTATTTATTCACTGAATTTGAGAATTCAATTACTTTCACTTTCGAAGTGCATTCGATTCTCACCTTCATTTAATTGACTTTTTTCTTTCTTTCCGCCATCTAATCTCATCTTTGCCTCCTCTGCATCTAGCATTCACTCATCCACTTCTTCTACGTTTCTTTTTGTTCACCAACTGCGACGTGATGATGCCGTATGACTGCAAAACATTATAGAACCGCTGTTCGATGCCAATATTTCCTGTGAATAAAGAAGGTCTTCTCTTCCTCAGTGTGCAACACATTTTTTTACAACAAATTGATCGAGCATTCAGGCACCATCAACGGAAATAATATTCTTTCTAGAAGAAATTTGTGACTAGTCGCATATGTTTGTCCCAGCGTGCCTAGCCGCATCTTCGCCGTACCAGGAACAACACAAAATGGCGTGAGATCTCTACCTAAAATGAATATACAATTTATCGTTGAGTATAACAACGGCGTTTTCAGGGTGTAGTAAATAAGATGTTCTAGAAGTGTATGTAGATGGAATCGAACGTTTTTGGCGCCACGGAAACGCTAGCCGGCGCATTTCGCGTTCTCACAACGTTGACTCAGTTATAGTGACGTCGTATATCATATTTCGTGTCACTCTTCGTTTACCACTCTAGATTATATGATTTTCTGAAGATGCCATCCACTGCGAATTAAATGTAAAGCTGCAATAGCGACGTTTTCAACGTTCGTTTGCAAGCAACTATCTTTGTACAGCTTTGAATGCAGTTACTAGATTAACACTCAATCAACTTCAGCTAATTTTTCTCTCCTCTAGCGCATATAAACTTCGACTTATATTTCCATTCCCATTTACAGGCATATTATTGTTTTAGATTGAAGTGCTGAATTTTTGCGTTGAAATAATTTATCGATACAATTAAGCTTTTGCATCCGTTCCATTTTTCAATATTTCCCCTCTTCTCGTTAGTAAAACAATACGTCAGTGGGCAGAGAGCAGATTTTACGTGCGAATTAAAGATTACTTGTGGAATGCTTTTTGATGGCTTTGAAAGCTTTGAAAGACTTCACTGCAGTGTAATGCATCATTGTGTAGCGTTTGTGATTGCTGAATCTTCAAAATTTCTGTTGAGTTCATAGAGGCAATGTTGATTCTGAGCTTCACAAGAGAAATGCCCAGATGTCTTAACAATTCTTTCAAGTTTTTTGATGATTTCAGTGGGCGTTTCTTTCAGTAAACCAATCGTGAAGGAGAGAATTTTTCGATGCCAATGATGACAACTCGCTAATTGCTTTCGCCTATTTGGGCTTCTCAGCGTTTTTTGTTGTATTTTGGATTGCAGACTCGATGTCTGTTTTTATTATTGGACTGTGAGCGTTTCAGCTCTATCGCATTGTCGAATTTCCAATAATCTTGTCACCGTCAACTTGATTAAACATTCGTCTAGTAGTTTTGACCATCGCCGAAAATCGGCAACCAAAACTCAGATGTTTCGATATATAAAACTAGATGGAGAAATTAAATATAAAGCTGCAATATTGACGTTTACAACAAATTATTTATTTAAATGAAGGGATTTTGCTGTGTATTTTGTGTAGTGTAAGCACTCAATTAAAAGATGATGCAACATGAACGTAACTCCATTCAATTCCTTCCTTCCAGTGCAATGCAATATATTGTTTATCTCTCAGAAATGAATTTATGCCATCACCATAATAAGTTCCATCTGCAAAAAGTAACGATTGTGCTGAAACACAGTTTGTATAGATGTCTCATCTTTGATGGAAGCTTTGATCTCCAACGTTTTGCTGTTGTTTTCTAGGCGGAAACAACATAAAATACGGACGGAGAGAGTTCTGATTTCAGAATCTGCGAAATTGCATTAAAAAATAACTCATATACACATTGTCAGAGCTATTGGTTTCAGAATCGAGATCGAATCTGCTACAGAGTCGCTTTTCGGGCAACATGTTACTCTTTCATTTACTGGCATTTGCTTACGGTGATTCTTTTCTTAGCCACGATCCTGAGCGAAGACTTGATAACGACAAAATGTTATTTATTCAAACAATTATTGATCTCATGTACGCTTCATAGATCTGTTGCGGAAGCCACTATGTTGGTCACTGGAAAATTGTATACTTTTTCTTTGAGAAAAAATAGACTGATGTGACAGTTTTGACATGCGTACATCAAGCTTCTTATGTAATCGAACAATGAAAATTCTGGATCACTTTGCAGCAGGGTGCTCCCGAAGTTGCAATTACAGGTCGTTTAAAAGACACATCAGGAGTGAGAATAATCGCAGTGATTTTTGCACATTATGGATAAATCCCTATGAGAAATGTGAGCTTTTGCAACAATCATTCACTCGGCTT
>JAARMF010001483.1:0-17977 GCA_022844705.1 Toxascaris leonina
TATATCGTTGCAATTCGAAATACAGATGCAGTAACCTTCTTTTCAACAAAACCGCATAAAGCAATAGACGTTTAGGACAATTAACTCATTATTGCAATGCTTTAAATTTTCCCTCGATTGTTTGCATTCTAGGCGGCTCAGATATCTTGATCGAGTTCTCTAAGTCCCTCGATTTCTATTCCATCCACATAACAAGGACCTCTGGCATCCCATCGCATTCTCCTAACCACTCCCCCCCCCCCCCCCCTCCCTTCCTCCCTGTTTACGAAGTGAAGAGCACGTAGCGATCTCGAAAGAACGAGCCGAAGTGAGATGGCAAAATGACAAGATAAAGATTGAAGTAGAAAGAGTTAGTTATCTTTCAACGAACGACAATGAAAGCTCCTAACAAGCACAAGAAATAGTTGGAAATTTTAGGGCAAAAATTCATCAGAAATGTAAAATCTGTGACACGTTAGAAGTACTTCTCAGTCAAATCAGCCGATTGTAAGGCATTACCATTTGCAAAGCGATTCGAAGTGATGCTATCGCTCCATATGCAATATTATTATGTCAATAAATGATTTGCCAATTAGACGACTCGTAAATTGTAAACCAAAATAGTGATTCGCAAAAACTCATCGAGAATTGGCGATGGCAATGAATGCGCTCATTTATGTTGTTACGATTTCGTTTGTTGTTATGAATTCCGCATATCAGCAAGTTTATATTGCGAAATCAAAGACTGCGGTCACTGTTATTTGTTGGGGAAGGAAAAATACGGAAATTTTACACCGGAATGATTGATTGTGATGAAATAACGTGTGGTACAAAACTTTATTGGGATTGACAACTTCGGTGTATGTCACTTGGTGATATATTGCAGTATACATTGAAATTATACCAATAACACCATCGTCGATCAATTTCCTAGCCGGAGGAGGTGTGAGACGCATCATGAACGCGGTTGTGGGCAACAGCACAGCAACACTTCCGGATGCAACCATTGCAGCAATGCCCTCCTCACTGATCCGCTCCAAATGACTCATCGCCCTCGCCTTCAAGTAAAAACATCGCAATTGCATAAACTCCAGTATTTCTGCAATTATTCAAGGCAAATTTTTTAAAATGAAAGTTATTGTTGAAATCACTTCTGATAAATAAAATATCTCTACTAGCAGAATCTCATCAGTCTTTTACCACTGTCCTTATAACTACAAGAAAATCATTTCAGTCCTATGTTAGTGTTTCCGGTATGCTTCTTTCAAGCTATTACTACTATTAGACGATGCAATGTGTGTTGCTATAATACGTGCAATATTATGAAGTGGCAGATAGCATAGCAACACAAATACATGGCCTTCAAGTGACCATTAATGATACAAATCAACATGTGCCGCGGACCTGGTGTGATCATATCGCAAATCATCTACATTTCGAGTAAAGTATCACATGTTTGCCATCCGAATAATGTGACCCTAAAGCAAGTGGTCATCGGTGTTTGAGAATAGCCAAAAATATTACGTGAAAGTTTCATCAAGTCATCGAAGTGCAACAACGACCGTACAAGTTGTACCGAAGGGAAACAATAGATTTTTCTTCGTTCATTCGAAGCATCTATTGATCCGCTTGAATTGCAGCACTGTTAGAAGCATGTGATGCGTGCAAATTAATTCGGCTGATGCGATGTCGCACGATCGCAAGTAGCGAATAACTAGCGATTATTGCATGGTATGAGATTGCATTGCTCACCGCATTCTTTATGGCACTTTTATCCTCACAACTGCGCTCACTGCAATTTTTTTACAACGTTCACTATATGTGCTGTTATTATTACCTCACTGCCAAACAATGCAATTTTCGCATGCGACTTAAATTAAGCTACTTCCCGAACAAGTCACATTCTTTGCATATGAACGGCATAATGCAAATATCTTGCGATTCTACGGCTTTAAATTCTTCACTACGACCGTACAAATATTCGCATTGGATCTTCAATGCGGGAAAAGTTTTGCCACCGCGAGGTTGTTTTGACTAAAGCTAAACCTACTGCCAGTTTCTAAGAGTAAATGGGCTTGCCAATGGAAGGAAGTATATAATGAAAACTCCCTCTGAATGGACGATATTGCCGCCCTACCGCGAACTTGGAAAGTCGTTACCCATCAATTGGGCCTGACGTCTCATTTCCATACATCACTACAGACATCTTCTCAGGGCTCAAACATCGCAAAGATCATAAAGCGTGAAGAGCACTCTCTGAATGAAAATTATGATGCTACAAAGATGTGTGTTTCAATTGAAAATAGTGTTTGTGGAGGAAGCCAAGACTGGTACCGGAAGTTATGGAAACGTATGCTGACTTGAAAAGTTTTCCACCACGCAACGAGGTATCGATGACCGATCCAAATAGCACATTTCGAAGGAAAATTATTTCATCGGGAAGGTTTCTGAATTTAAAATGGATATGAGCTCAAAAGATAGAGCCGAAATCACAGAATTTTGATCACTTATCATCACCCACCTTTATCGCTGCTCCCATTTCCGCACCACCGATTCGGTTCAGCTCTTCGGCGTGAAAGTTAACGCGTAGACCTGCTTTCTTACCCGCTTCCAGTATGCGTTTGCTGCAACGTTTTTACATTGATCGAAACTGCTGTCACATTTTTTATTCAGTGATTTTGATCAACTCTCTGCGCTAAAAATAGATCATCTTCCTTCTATACTGCTGTTTTATTATCTTTTTGGGGCTGTCCTTTTCTGTTCGGTCATATCACAGCTTTAGCGTCCGCGGAAAGTGACCCAAGGATTCTTGGCTGCCACGGGGACTGAAGATTTGGTTGGCTTGCAACGTCTGTATGTCCCACAGGATGGCGATAGTTCTGTGCTGGAGGTAAGAAGTTTCTGATTAAAAAACTTTCAAGGATTTCAAGCAAAGTTATCCAGTGGTTCATGCACTTCTTCACTAACCTCGATTCGACTTCGAAATTGCCCTTTTCGCAGAATACGTCGATATTCTCTATTGAGGCAAGACGTCCATTGCTCTTCTCGGCCATAATAGCAGGGATCATCTCATCGATTATCATCCTTATTTGCCGCTCCTCGGTGCTTCCCTTTGGAATAGCATGACCTCCACAGAACGTACCCGACACCTCAAGTGGTAGGTAGTCGGCAGCCATATCAATAACTCCGAGCATTTTCATCTCCGATTCTGTGTCAAGACCTGTAAATGACGGTAGATACAAGGAAACTTATGCAGTCACCTCTGTGCCACTTGGTTTCGTGAGCATAAACTTTTCACAAGCAGTATGTGTTAGTTGATATCGTATTAACGCTCTGCACGAAAAACTATGCGATTTTGCCAATCGCTAGACTGCACCTGAAAGAGTTCAGTTTTCTTTATGACTTCAGGTAGCGATCATATTGTGTGAAAGAATTGTGAATGCCTTAGCGATACTAATGCTCGATGAGAAAATTTCCTCTTTTAATAGTAAGACCAGAATCGTTCCCATCCCTGTGATCTGCTGTATTCATTTTTGTGCAGAGTACGTATCGCTATAATCAAGTAAATTCAATTCATTTCGATCAAAATGCTTTCGACTGAGAAATCCATATCGATCAACTTGATATCATTGCCTATAAGAGTACAAATGAATTAATTGAATGAAGCAAATTGAGTGGATGGTGCAATAGACATCTGTTCGCTTTTCAGGTATTTAAATGTGATATAATAGAATCGTTCATCTTTTCAATATATCACAAAGTTAAAAAAAATATGTATGGTGCCAAATATATCCGCGCACACATAAGATAACTCAGATCATATATAGAAAGCATACCTCAACTGTGAAACCTTCATCCCACGATTATGAGCTTATAGGTTTTCAAAAACTTCCACAGAAACTGAAAACCCAACACTTATTGTGTAAACTTTGCGTCAGAGCATTGAGGTAATACATTTGAAAATCGATGAGCGCCGCCCTAAACCCGATATCGCCGAATATAAGGAATGATATCTTCAAATACGATATCTCTAAATATTGAGCAATTTTCACCGTATCCACTTTTCGCTTCTAATGTTGTTGTACCACTCTTGAGCATTTCCAACGCAACGCTCTCGAATCCATGCAGAAGTTCATCGTCCGAAGCAGCTCTTGTTCTCTCCATCGTAAATAAAATACCTCCACCAGCTTCTTGCACCTAGAAAAATCGACGAAATAAAGTCACGGAATTACCGTCACATCCTCGTCATTAGTTCGAACACTGCAAAAACCCACTCGAATGGAAGTTGACCGCTTCATTTCGAATAGTGTAGAGTGTGTTAGAATTATATCTTCATACCTCTCACCATTGTATTCGACAAAACAGTACAAACCTCTGCTGCACAACAACTTCTTTAATTGTCAATAAAATTCACCTCCTTCACTCATCAAAGAACTGATGCAGCCAACCATTGTAAGATTCACAAACACCTTGAAATATATTCCTTCAAGTTCATTCACAGCAAAACAGCTTTTTTCACTTGAAGGATATATAAATGCTCGATAAACTCAGAATGACTGAAATATTTATAACGACAAACAATTATACTGACTGAGATGGGCTGGAACCATCTGTCATTTCATAATTTTCAATAGTGTACCACAGTTTCAGCAGTGAAGAGAAAATTCGAAGAAAGCGCAGAGTTCAGAGAAACAGACTAACTTCCATGTAAGTTGCCCCAGCAAGTTTCATAGCAAATTCGTGAACACGGTCACCGGCGAACACCGGATGCGAATGGGCATCCACTAAGCCTGGCAGAAGAACACCACCCTTTGCCGATATTTGCGAACCACATCCACCCTCGTCGGCCTTCGTCAAAAGCTGCGTAAAGAAACAAGTAATCTCATCGTCTACAAAATCAGACTGAATAAAAAATTGAATACATTCTGCTGGTTCGTAGAATTCAAGATAATCTTCAAAGACGAATGCCATATCCGGAATAAGGTGACGATTGCGGTATGCTTATAGCGAGGATGAGCGTGTGCTGAAGGGGGCAAGGTTCATATGCTTCTTTCACCTCGAACACATCACCTATCGTCTAAAAAGAAATGGAGAATGCTCGAAACATCGTTCCTCTATAGGAACTGCAGATTAAGTCCTGCAGTTAAGAAAGAGACTCAACAACCAATACCTATAAAAGATCATAAGAAAAAATCCACTTTTTCCAAGTAGTGCAAATGACAAATGTTGTCTAATAAGTGAACATTAAATGCCAACAGATATTGCCACGGCAAACGCTGTCAAAATGTAATTGTCTTGAAATTTGCAATTGTTAGAGTGTTAACGAAATGGAGTTTTTATTAGTGTTGTTTCACTTATGTAATTATTCACTGCCGCCGTCATTGACTGCTATCACTGTCTAATGTTATTACTACTACTTATTACTGTTGTTGCTGTCATTATTATGATTGTTGCCACTATCATCTTTATTTGCAATGTTACTGCTGCTGTCATTACGGCTACCAACATTACCACGAGTACGGTTATTATCAGTACTGTCAGTGTTATCAGTGGTGCCGTTATCAGTATCGTTGCTGTTGCTGCCATGTAGATAAGAAGGAAACTATCCACTCGATTGTTTGCCAGGAATAATTACGTTTAAAAACATTTTTGCTCAATTCCGAACCACAAAGCTCCATAAATCAACGCAAATTTTTTGGTTTACTAAGCCGCTGTCTCCTCTAAAATTGCCGTCATTTTGCTTCGTTTTTTGCGAAACAATACAATAAACCGAATGTTTGCGATATGAAGTGAATGAACTGCGTGAATCATTTCACATTTTGTAAAAATGTTGTTTCCTTTTATACTGATTTCACAGCAATTCCACATTATGGAGGGCTAAAACATTTTCGAATGATTCACTCTCACTTTGTACAGATTATGAAATTATGGAATAAGTTGCAAGTTTGTGGCGGTGTTTTTCGAAGAGTAAAGGGATTTCAAAAGTACTCTGAGTATGAGACGATATGTCCAGTGTTTCTGATAGATGAGATTCTCCTCCGAACAAAACCTTCTGCTGATACCTTTTAAGAATTCAAATTCTGTCTTGATAACAATTTGATTGCCACAAACGAAAGAAATAGCATTATTTTTCCAGGTAGAAAGGGCACTACAGAACTAATTTTCCACTACAGGAAGCAATAGAATCTGAAGCGATGAAACATATGTGAAATATGTCCTGGCAAATGGTTGAATTCGTATACTTACATGAATCAACGTAATGGAAAGAAACGAACGAAAAAACTTCGAAGGATGAATGTGTGAAAAATGAACTTAACAGAGCCGCACAAGTGATGCTTATGAAGACAATGGAGAATAATGCAGGGGTCGAAATGTATTGCTATTAGAATAAACGTTATTATTGACTGGGAAACCAATCAGAAATGTCGCTAAAAATGTCAAATGCCATTCAGCTGATATCTTGCAAAATATATAAATTGCTTGTTGAACAGTAATTTGGTCATGATGATTGGAAGAGAGCCTACGAACTGTGGAATTACAGTTGGCAGAACTAATAAGAACACCTGAATTGATTGATTATGTATTACATACGGAAAGAATTGCCCGACAGACACAAATATATCTCAACAGACAAAAACATCAATATGATGATTCTTTAGTTGAGCATTTCAGACGAGTTGTCCGACTAATGGAGGTGGGAACCTTTGCAGATGACCGTCGACCAGTCAAAAAGCTTCAATAGAAGCAATGTATGAACAACGCAATGCGTCTGGAAGAAATCATTTTTATGAGCAAAAAATCGTGTGAATTACCTCATCATCATGACCTATCTCTGCAATCTTTCCATCACTGTCGATCAGGACTGCAAGGTCACATTTATCACTCTCGAGAACCTGAAGATATAAGAACTTGTAATAAACTAATCTATAAGGTTCCTCGCTACGGCACAGTGGCAGCTGAAGAGGTCAGGAGGGGAAGGAGGGAAGGAGAATTCGTCTGGAGATGCTGCAGATAAATTTTGAGTTTTATTTGTCCATCACACTTCTAAAACTTTCTCGAGCTTCGTCATCGGTTGAAGGCTTTTGGTCAGATTGTGCCTAACAGTTCAAAGTAAAATAATAATAGTAAATAACAGCGATATTAAAGGATCTTTTCGCCTAAAACCTCAATGCAGTAATCAAATCTTTTAATATCAATTGACAGAGGTCTTATTGAAAGTTTTCTTGTTTATTAGTTCATCCGTTATTGTTGCAAAAGTAATGCAAATACCGCTGAATGAAATGCAAATTACGATATTTAATTGGCGGAAATCGAGTCGTTCTTCTGCTTAGAATCGTCAAATTGTTCTCTTCATAGAGTTTTGATGAGCATAATGTCAAATGGTCGAAAAGAGTTCTGATGGCGATATAATGGATTATCAAATTTTATCATTGATACTGGCATTGATATGCTTGTTTAGTTGATGAAATTTACTCTCATATATTCTATCACCAATTGCTTTTAATTTCTTTTTGCAGTACAAAATGCCCGTAGTCAGTTTCGATTTTTATTCCACTTCCCCTTCTATTTCCACTCAAATAAGACAGTTGATAAGTTTCCGGCTTCCCTAGTAACTTTATACTTACAATCAGTTTGTTGGGCCAATTTTTATATAATACTTAAAATGAACCAAATAAAGAATGATAATATATTTTGCAGGTTCGAAAGATGAGTCTTCCTACCTTAATGTTGTTCATCTGATGATGACCACGAAGGTATTCGACATTGCTCGAATCGGTTATTTGAACTATCTGTCTTGCTCCATACACGAGAAGACGATAACGTTCCATTGTGAGACTTGTTCGTCGGTTACCCAAGCGAAATCGGCTCTCAAATGAACAACATTATTGACGATGATGGATGCTGAAAATGCAGCCGTTCTGAAACAATCTAAACCACAACTCTTCCCTTACAAAGGCTTCAAGATCTTTCAACAGTTGAAGGGTTCTTATAATCGTATAGTATATATTTCCGAAGGTCTATTATGATGCCTCTACTCGAAAACAAGATCGCATAAGCCACACGTTGAAAGACAGCATCAAGGTGGTCTGAATGCAAAAATATGAGGCGAACAAACGAAAGTAGAAGGCGATCAGTTCTCACTATGCTTTACGAACTTTCTATACGAAAACAATCCAAAAAAGTGTTGTTTCAGCCAAAATGTACTCACTCGAACCCTTCAGCCAAAATGACACAACAAAAAGCAACGAACAAATCGATTGTTTTGGGGGAAAACGAAGGAGACTGGAAGGAATCAGAAGAAGTAAAAAGTCACCTAACGTTGCTCTCGTGATTTTACGCAAAACGGAGACTGCAGTGATGCGACAGGTTCCTGCGGTGTGCTTACCTCTCTTAGTTTTATGAACGTGAGAAACTTTCACGGGCGCTCATTGTGACGACATCCAATTATGTATACAAGTGTATGTCTCTGCCTGTTTGCTTATTAATCTCATCTCACAAGTGAAAGCAGCTATGGCCGCGACATTTGCTGGGTATGTTTTGCATGTTATAAAAATCTGTACTAACCCCCAGTGCAACCGATTATCCTCCATATGAGTTATTGCAATATAAAGCTTCCATAAAATGCAGATCGAAGGCAATACATAGAACGAGTTTTGACTGTGGACTTCCACAACTGACCACTTTCATGAGAACAAATATTTCAAGGTTCTTCATCATTGTTTCTGATAAACTGGGTAAGCGGAAGTCCTGTTGGTTTGATATTCAAGAGCGGATGTCGCGCCGGACTGGCTTCGCTTGAGGATGCGATTTGTTAGCCACCTCTCAGAGGTGCGCGATTACTGCTCATAGCCTTACACTAACAAAAGTGAGCCATCTATGGAGGCGTCAAAGGCTCGTAATTTTTTTATAGCTCGCTGGTTTCACAGTTGCAGTGAAGTGATGTTGATGAGATCGTCTCCGATATTGCTCCATTAGAAGTGGCAATAAATCGAATTTTTTCGGCTAATTTGCATAGATCAACAAAAGGTGGACCAGAAATAAATTCTTAGCACAGTTTGCTCCGATGGCTATTAAATATCCCGCAAAAGTTTCCACAGTTTCTCTCCCACTCTCCTGGAACTACATCACCCGTGAAGCAAAGCATTCTGCATAATCACTTTTCAGGAGGAACTGGTAAAGTGAGTCACCTTGCGCATATACCTATAACAACGCAGCAATGTGCACCTTTCCCCTATCATATGGAGGATAATGCTATTCGTTGAGGCGCTCGCTGAATAAAGTCTCAACATGGAATGGCAACCAGAAATAGAAATTGTGCACAAAAGGCATGCAAGTATTTAGAACGTTGTAGGTACTTGCACGAAGGTGCATAATATAGAACTCCTGTTGTATTTTCGGGGAGGGAAATTCCATTGATGATTTGGAGCGAAGCACGGTCGCTGTTTCATAAAGGAAAACGTTGCACAGAGGAAAAGCATCACAACCAGTCCACTGCACCCAGACAGCCGAGTTCTCAAGCTCTATTGATCTCTAATAGGACAATGGAAAGCTGGTAGGTTCAAAGAAGACTGTGGTCAGAAGGAGGAAGTTTGTGCCTTGTTGCGTAAAGGCATAATGGCTGAATTAAATTGTGGAGAGCACATGGACGTAGTGCTGACTCTGATAGCGTTAATATATAAATATCTTGAGGACTATGGATCACATTTCAAACCAAATACACTTTAATTGTGCTTCCATTTCTTTAATTATAGCGTTACCCCACGGCAATATTTGCAGTATGTAATGACTTTTGGAATCTTGCCAATTGGGGATTTCAATCGATGGAAAAAAAGCAGAATGAAGCAATCGAGCATCAACGTTTCGTAAGATTAGAAGCATCGAATGGAAATATGCAACGAACTGTGAATAGCGCCGTATTGCAAATAAATAATTGTTGTGCTTAGTGATCGGTGAATTGCACAAAGAGTGTCGCAATGCATTTTTAGCCTTTTGAAAAGAAATTTGTGTAGATTTTGAAATGTTTCGGTTAATATTATGAATGGCACAAGAATGAGGAAAAACTTTTCTAGAGTGCAGTGTGCTGAGATTTATTCTTCCTTAATTCGCTGCAATTCATAAAGCCAAAGTAATCAATGATGCGTGAATCTGATTTCAACGAGAGCGAGAGTCCAGAACAGTAATGATTCTTATGTAAGTTGTATAGACGAGGAGCAAAGTGCTATACATTTTTGCGAATAATTAACTGAAACCGACTGATGCTATCAGCAGTGAGATCTATACCACTGTGCTTTATTTAGTATTGTATTGAACTTGGACTTATATAAGTTCGAATTCAAAAATTCGCTTTCTTTGCAATCAAATTTCTTACAATTCGCGCATAAAATTTTCATAAGTTGCATATTTCTATACGCATAAATATGGCCACTAATCCGGATAAAATTTGGTATAATTTTGTATAAATGATATAAAATTTCTGCATCGACTTTAATGGTAGATGGGTTGAAAGCAACAAAAAGCAGGTTATTATGCCACGACATTACGTGCTTGCGAATATTGGCAAAAGGAGTACGGCAATGGGATATGCCTTGGCACTTTGGACATTGCATCTGAGATAAACGATAAATCAAGTAAGTTGTCGTAAATTAAGGGCTCGTTTTGGGCCCATTGCAAAATGATATCTTTGGTGTCCTCATCCTAATGACATAAAAGTAAAAGAAACGAAACATCTTCCACAGAAATTAACGGCACTTCATACACCACAATTTGCGGTAGGCAAAGCAAACGATGAGGTTTAAGGGCAACGAACGAAGCACACAATATGCAAATGGCAAAAGCAAACGCAACACAGTGCCACGGAAGATGTGGTGTGCAGCAGTGAAACTGGCGAGACAGTTTGTCAGAGGTAGCAGAACAAGTTTTGTGGCGCAGGCAAAGAAAAACACCGACAAAACAGAACGCCTTGAATCCGCATTATTGACGCGTCGACCCGCAGCACTGCCGTTTCCAAACGCCCATCTGCTTGTTTGTGCTCGTTGCATATGCAAAGTTAGCTCAAATGCTCTTTGAGGTTGTCTGATGCGAAAACATGTGAATCATTACTTTGTTGCTCTCCTTCTCGATTCCCTGACAAACATGTTCTAAATTAGCTCAATCAACTGGCGCAAGAGTGTGTTGAAAAAGATGGCGATGGCATATTTCGTTGGGTCAGCATGTGTGGAGGCAGTGGTGCTGTAAAGAGAGGAAATAGCTGAACGGTTAAATATGTCTATCAAACAGCGTCAGAGATTGCTCTCATTCACACGCAAAGAACATGAAAAATAGCAAAGGCTTGGTTCATAAAAGATGCTCTCGACGGTTCTCATCAGCGTTACTACATCCGCTTTAACCCTGACCTTATGTACGAAGACATCAATCAAAAAATAAAAATAAATAACACAACGAACAGAGAATACTGAAATAAATTTGTCGACAAAGCGGCGCATGCGTGATGCAGATGTGATGACAGCCGTTTAGACGAAATCGAGAATCCCAATTTTGCTGAGATCAAAATCTTCCATTGCGAACAAAAACTGAAAGACTTCAAGCAGTTACGACGTAGCGTGGAACTGTTTTCGAATGGCAAATGGCATGGAGCGACAAAGAATTGTGCGCTGAATTCATTTTCGATGCGCTGTGCATTAACAGACGACCCAATACGATGATGAGTCAGCAAGGTGAGGAAAAGTCAAAAATGTTCTCAAAAGGAATGTCACACAACCTTGTAACACAGAATTCAATATGTCTGCATTCGAGTGAATCACAAGCGCGAATATTACTGAAAACAACTGCCTCGAGTGGTAAGCAATGTGCATTGAAAGCGTGCACTTAGTGCTTCAGGACGTTTTAAGGGAATCGAGCATATGTGACAACGGAGCTCCGACATCAGACTGCAATCGCAATTGACATCAGGCTGCCGCTCGTCAGACTATCAAGCGTGTGATTGCTGTGAAGTCCGTCAATAGATAGGCGACTGTTTGCAAATATTTAAGCAAATTACACTTTTGCATCCGACAATTTGTCAGCTTTATTATTGAAGTAAATCAGGACGAGAGATGAGTTGTTATTATGGGTGACAGCATTATTATTTATTCACTAATGCGGATCGCCGAACAATAAAGCACCTTAAAATTTGAAACTTCTAACGAGAACAATATAAGACATTTGTTGCAAGTGTGCTCATACAAATTGCGCCTTTATTGCATACTTGTTTATCTAGCCTTCCACCGATCTAACTGCTCGAGTCTCCGAACCGAAAAAGTTACAACGACAAAAACTGGTCAGAACTAATCAATGAGACTGGTTCATCGTCGTGCTCTTGCATCATTCGCAATTCTCAAGTGAAGTGATGTATATCCCCGATGCGCTCTTCGGAAATCTTGCGTGGAACAAGACAAAAACTAGCGGAAAATTAAGCGGTCAGAAAAACCTTTGATGGAGCCGCGTCTCCAAGAGGACGACTCCGAAGGAACACTGCCCGTCGCCTCAGCTGCGCCAACGGTCATAAGCTTGACGATCAGCGAACGCGCGTTCACTCACCGCTTCGTAATTTTTACGAACAATTTGCGCTGAACTATTGATCACTCTCATACTTGAGAAAATGCCAGATTTTATTTCCCAATCGTTCTCAGAAAAGCATTTGCATTTCCCCGGCAATTGCAAGTGAAGCAACCGAAAAGCTGTGACCCCAGTGATGGCATTCTCTCATACAAAATATGTTCCTCATCTGTTACAACCTAAAGCAATCAACAACAACAGAAGGTACTGTTTGAACAAGTGCACAGATGTTTGCATTGTCTGCGTTGCCGTCCACATACGGAACAGACGAGTGTCAATGTGAGTCATGAATGCTTCCTTTTTCTCTCCACTTTGATATCCACACCCACCCAAAAAGTGAGAAATGCAATCAGCGCCGCTGCAGAGATGAATGACATAAAGCAATTGATTTATCGTTATTAGCACTGCAATATGAGAGAAAACGTTGCTAATGCAATAGCGCACGCAGTTGACTTATTTCAGAAGCGATATTGTCTTTGATAGCCAACACTCAATATCGCTCTTCCAATTAATTACCCAACGCGCAAATTAAATCGCATCATAGACGCTGCGAACTATCGCAGTCCAACTCTTCTCGAAACGAAAACAATTTTTATTCTACGCGATAAAACAATCACAAAAATTGACTCGAACACAATCCAACATCTCAGATCAACTGATCCACTTCCCACCAATAACAACACCTCCAGCCCAGTTAACCCCCTACCCACCATCTCATCGCGAAACAACACCAACAGTTTCACGAAGACACCAGTGGTTTATGAGTCACATTAGCGTCTATACGTTCCACTACTCAAGCGCCACGTTCAGGAAGTTTCCATATTTATTAATGTTTCAAAAACCGACAAACTATAATAATTTCTCAGTAAAATTTATTGCAACAATCGGTGATTTTAATTGGCCTTCCAGTGTCTTTCTCAGCAACAGGTCCTAGCACTTTGTCCTCCCCCCCCCTTCGATGCACAAAAACAATCGCCTACGTAGGTTACCACACCGAATCTCTTTGATAACACCACACATAATAAATCACCCTCCGCACTAACGAACAAGAAACATCCCTACTAGGCGGTTATCGAGGTGGGAATAATTTCATAGAGAGAGGAGGAGTGAACATATGAAAAGACAAAGCAAAGACAGATAAAGAAGGCGAACGCGAAACAAAACGACAGAGAAGATGCACAAGTTTGGGTAGAAGGATGCATTTATTAAAAGAAGCTTTGTCTGATCCTTTATGAAGAGATCACCTTATTCAGGAGGTATCTTCCTGACGAAACGCGTGCTTTCCGAGCAATAAAGTCACAAATATACCTTTCTCACCTATAGCCGCTCTCAGATTTGTCTTTTGAAGAAACCGAAAAGCTGTTCGCGTTCACTGTAAACGGCAGCCATATGTTATCAGCGAAAAGGTGATAGCAACCTACCGCCGTTAGTATCTTTCCAACAGTTCACTCACGGAACATCAAACTGCTCAGCTTCTCTAATTCAGGCAAAAATGAATAAAACTGCCAACCTATCAAAGGCGTGCTGAAGACCTCTCCCCTCTTAAGCCAACAAAAAAACTATGAAATAACAGTTCCGGATATCCAACCCTACCACTTCATCCCTAGCAACTCAATTAATGAACTCGAGGAATTTCTAGAAAGTGACACTATTTTACAATGATGTTCAGCAAGCTCTCTGTGTAGGTGGCCAACTTTTCTTTTGAAGTATCTAAACCATGGAATTTTACTCAACCCTTGCACCCTAACTTGGCACGACTTGAGAGTCAGAATAGATAAAAATAGTTATCTTGAACGCCCTCAAAATATGACTTATCATAACCAAAAATCGTAAAAGTGTTCCCCAAATCCGCATCAACAGTTCCGCAAATCGAAACTCCCACTAGGACTATTGCCGTCCAGCATGAATAGAAGAGATTCATCGGGAAATGACTTCTGCTGTACCCGGGAAAGAATAAATCATTGTTAGCGATGTGCCTCCACTAGATCAATTAAAACAGACAACAACAAAATGAATCAACAAGACAAAGACGATATTTTTTGTGGAAAAAGAAAAGAAACAGAACAAAATAACGATCGATTCACCCGAAAGCACTTATCTTGATATCCGATAAAGATGCTGAAAGAGAAGAATAAATAAATTAAATTGTTGTTCAAACCGATCACTCGTCTCATGAGTAATAACCATCGAGTAGGCAAAAACTGCAAAAAAAAAAATGTTGCAACGATTCCCAAAACAAAAAGCGATGCATTGGCCAAATCAGAGAGAACTTCATACAACCAAACAAAAGTCTACTGTTGTGAGCTGCTGCTTGCTCGTTTGCCCTTAATCACCACCGGCTTCCCTTTCAGGATCCCTCGTCTTGACTTGCCCTGAAAAAATAAAACAAGTGTTTCGACGATAAATAAGAGTGCTGTAAGGTAGGTGTACCTACAAACAGTGGGCAAAAGACACTGAAGCGCAATATTCATTGGAATTATTACCTGTATAAAGAGAAAAGTATCAGGTACTGCAAAAAGAACGTTAACATTATGTCATATCCTATAAACCTTGAAAATTAACACACCAGATCCACTCTCAAACATACCGTAGTCACAAAGATTATAAAGTACTTATGCTAAAGAAGCCTACTTAAAAGTCACCAAACCTTCCTCATGGCCATATTCCAGAACACCTCGCCTTTGCAAATTTTGTGAACTGATAAGAGCTGCATTAAGTGCTGTATGGACTCAAATATACTAAGACAGTTTCATTAGATGTGAGCATAAATGAGGCTGTCTTTATCAGGTGTGTAGAACCAAAATGAAGATTAACAACCATGCAACAAATAATAACAATAATAAATAGTGTCGTTTGGTAAAACCACGGTGAGCGGGTAAAGCACAGTCCAAGCTTGTAATATCTGCTGCATATGACTGAGAAAACGGTAGCCTCGCCCATGGATGTGGTATCAATTGAAGATTTTATTGGTGGTTTTTGTTGTCATTGATTATTATTTCTGTCGTTATTGCAATCATCATCCTTACCAATAGTGATATTATTATTGCCATCATTAAAACTGCTGCTATTACCACTACGAGAGTTGTTACTATCACCATTCTCATCACTGCTTTATTATTACTATAAGGTCATCAACTATTGACTATTAATATCATGGTCACCAACTGTTGACTATTAACAATGATAATCAGTGATAACGATGTTGGCGGTAGCAACAACAACCAAGGAAACAACAAGGTTTTAATAAACCGAAGGTCACTGGTAAGAGCCATTCATTTATATCCCAGCGATCTGCAGAGCTATTGCTATGCCAATCACACGCAACAAGCACTTCAAGCTTACGCTAGGCTTCATCCCGTTCACTATAGCCGTTCTTAATGAGATCCGAACTTCACTCTTGAAACATAGAAGTCTTCCCAATTGTATCCTTTGTAGGTGGCGCATATTTGCCTATTGGAATATTATTCACTCCTGGCATGCGTTCTCTGCTCTTAGCGCATCGGGTGCCTGTTTGCCCACCAAATGCAATAACTTTGCATGCCTTTAAAATTGTTAGCTGATAGAATCTGCTTGCTTCAACATGCTTTCATAGCTAAGCACTATGCTGCAAGGTAGATTTATGCTAGTACTAGTTTACAAGCAGGATAATCTGTCGGCTTCAAAGCGAGACGAGTCTATTTTGCTTACAACTTTCATTCACTGAAACATATCGGAACAATGAGGGTGCTAGCACAAACTACTAAAAATGCGCCATCCTTTTGAGTAGCAAGCGGGCAAAAATGCAATATTTGCTTATGACAGTTTTCCGATAGTCCCGATAATCATCACAGACACCGAGATAAGGAGCACGAAGAGAAAAGTTTCACTCGCGATAATTTTACATGAGAAGACCTGAGGTACATTCCGCGAAAAGGGGGTGATTGTTATATAGTTTATATACCCTGAACTTTTTTATACGCTTCGCTATGCATACACCTCGCTAGCACATCGAGATTCAACATTTTCGGCTTGGTGCTTAATTCTGGTTCCTAAGCATTCAGCAATGATACCATCGACTCGGATACCTCCTGAAACAGTCTTCAGCATCTCGACCAAGTCTTGATAAAAGATATGACCACGTCACGTTTCATCCATTCAGCAAAGATTCAGTGGAAGTGCACACAGCAACTCTCAAATCCCGCTGTTATGCTACCAGCTCCACCTTTCTCTACTATCGCAGCTCTGAGGAACAATCAGCTTTGAAACAAACCTTTTTGGAGATGAGCATCGGTTTCCACGACTTGATTTGTCTCTTTTGGTACTTGACGGTGGGTCGATTGCTGGGCTTTCTCACTTTGTAGATGCGCACAAGCCAATTCTCCGAGGTGTACGCTTCCTCAAGGTGCTCCAGGACGATGTCCTTTTTGCCGATCACGTAGCCACGCGTACGATCAAGTCCAGCTGGCTGTTGATAGCCCAGCTAAAACTTCAACACCATTAAAGCACTTCATCACTATGCATCACCAACAGTTAACAAGAAAACCTACAACCTGTCCACGATGCAACGAACATAAGTCTTATCCATCCAAAGGCCACCAAATTCTTCTTTGGTGCCCTCTGAAAATTTGATAAGATCAAAAAGCTTTTGGATGCACATAACTGATCACTGTCATATCCAATGCAAAGAAACTCTCACTCTCCCAAAACCCTTTCCTGGAGGGAAAAACGAGCAGAGGGAGGAGGGAGATGACAGTTGATAAGAGAAAAAATGACACATGAAGAATCAATCACCTTTCCCTTCAAGGAAAGAATCAAAGCGCCTCCCCCCACTCCCCCTTCCCCAAACGGCTGACTGTTTCATGCATCTCCTTTATTTATTTATTTTAGCCACCAATTTCTCATTCCACAGCGTAAAAGCCTTCAAACTTTTTGCGAACGGTTGGTGGTTGTCCCCTTTAACTTCTGCTGATTACTCAAATCAGTTCCCACATCAACTCCGGAGCTTGAAGCGTTGGTCGCCAGACACCTTACGGAAATAAGCAGAATTGCGTGCTAGTTGGTAATTAAGCTACGACTGCTGGACTTGGGTAAATTCACATTAAATATGCAATTCGAATGAGAAGCCAGTCAAGATCAGCTCAACCACTTCAGTGTACCACCTCATTATGCAAAGCACATACATATGCAGGCACGCATTCATGAACGAATGGTCATTCTTGTCCAAACAAGCATCCAAGCGCCTGCTTAACCATCCTTAACTACCTTGCCAGTCGCATTTGCGTACTCCGTTGGCTGCTCATCGAACAATTTTGCATGTTCTGCATGATGTTTTTCATTTCTGGTGAATCTCCATTAATTGAATCCTCGCGAAATCAGAATGCTTGGGAATTGAGAGAATATTTATATAAAATGCAGCAACCCCCCC
>JAARMF010001483.1:18071-37928 GCA_022844705.1 Toxascaris leonina
AAAATGCAGCCCCCCCCCCCCCCCCCCCCCCCTCACTGCTCGACTCCAAATGTCCCATAGTAAAGTTACTGGAAAATATAGTACGAAACCCAGTTGTTCAAATCGGAACATGAAAGACAATATTAACCACTTCAATCACAATCTAAGTGATCGATACATGATGATATCATAACATCTAATCATTGCGAAGCTGGCAAACATTGGAATGGTTGCAAGAGGTGCCCTGTGCAGGTTCGTGACTCCTCCCCTTCTATCTCATCGTCCCTTCTGTCTTCTTCAGTCGCAATTACACACGCTTGGCATAGTCAGCCAACATCGTGTGGTATTTGTACAACCCGCCCATATAAATTCACAGCACTGCTATCTTGAGTGAGTTCCATTGCAACGACTACTACAGCAATCATCATGAACAACAATCTTGTGACGAATGATTCACTACAGCTCAGGGCCCAACACCGGAAGCAGATCCACTTGTTACGAGGCGTGAAGAGAGAACATTCGATTGTCTGTGCAACAGTCACATTCTCTACGCTCTCCCCTCTTTGACTGTCTTCATCAAAAATAAAGTCTCATCAGAGGATGAGCAATTACAATTCAATCGTCGACATTAATAACGACAGAATATCATTTAATATTTCGCCAATTTTACTCAATTATCACTGCTCTTCCAACGGTACTACACCACATCCTCAAATTAGCACCCTAACTCTACAAAAACAATGATGTAAGCAAATTTAATTAGCATATAACAATGGCCATATAACCATAATTGAGTAATCCGCCAACAATAATAGATCTACAATTCGCACTAACCTTAATTTCACCGAATCGATAGTAAGATATTTTATACATGAGACAATTCAGCATCGTCTCTGAAGCTTGTGCACCGACCGTGTAATCACCCGATTCTGAGAAATAGTTACTCTCTCGAATCTCCTTAGGATATTCGCCTTCCGCTATGCGCACCATCCACAAAAATTTATTTATATCATCGCCTTCAATAAAAATGACAACTGTGACTAAAAATCATCCACATAAGACATTTTGCATAACAATCACATTTCAGAGAACGGAATTGTTATGGATACTTTTGGCAGAATCGTAACATTATTACATACACTTCAGAACCATTCATATATATCTCTGTTCTTGAATTACCCCATCTCCCATTGCTCTCCTTTCCCCTCCCTCGTAAAAGCCTTTAGCTGAGCCTCAACGGAAGTTGTGATAGTGTTTCATATTCATAGGTGCTTTGGTTATTCGGAAAATAAGTTTGGACGTGCACCACGAGAATCATCTAATGGAATGATTCCAACAAACAACAAAATTTTCAGCAATATTTGGAGGCGCTCTATTCGACTCATTAATGTCAGCAACCCTGATTCATGAATTTCCGCTCAGCACATTTCCCACAACTATCCAATTCAAAGAAGCACTTATCGCTGAAGAGTCATAAAGTTGTGCATCCCTCACAATACTTCCCAAAATCAGCAAGGAATGTAACGTTATCATCAATCACTACCTGAATATCCGATGACGCCACCAAATATCGCAAGCACGTAATCAACATCGAGTGCGTGCATTATCTCATAGGCTGCCGATTCATTCGACGACATCGCCTTGCCTACCTGAACAGATCACAACCGTCATTCTTCACTTCGACTGCGGCTCATTATCGACAACTCTTTGAAGAAACAGAATGGAAATCATTTTTCGCAGTAGCCCAGAAGATGAATAACAAATGGAGGGAAAGGATCATTACTCCAATATAATCAAATCTTTGATGGTAACTGTGATGGTTGCTTCGGCAGTTGCTGTGTGCCGAATTAATAAGCATCCGACGTTTCGGTGGAGATCACCAGCCTTGGAAACGAGATAAGGCGGCAGACTGACGATTAACAAAAACGAAACTGTGGTCTTTTTCTTACTCGAATTTTTTTCTTGTCGTTAACTATATGTTAATCGCTCTTGTTAACTTAAGATTGTTTCGTTTTTGTTAATCGTCAGCCCATCGCCTCATCTCGTTCCCGATGCTGATAATCTCCATCGAAACTTTGGATGCTTATGACTTCGGCGCTCAACAACTGCCTAAACAACCATCGCAGCGTTGGCTTGCCATAAAATATTTGATTGTGTTCATACGATATGAGACTGCATGAGACAAACATCATCGAGAATATAAGTCCAATTTCCCACTAAATAAGTGCGCTTTCAAATTCACCCATTTTCTAATGCCTTCCCCTACCACCCCCATCTGCATCTGGAAGTAAGAAAAGTAACGCACCCGAATCGACTTGGCTGGCAGACTCACCAGAGTGAACAGATGACGGTCAACCAAGTATAGCATTACACAACCTGCCAACTGATAACACTTGCTCTGCCCTTTTGAAAGCATTCGGTGGTTACTTGAAATATGTGAATAATGCCAGAGAAAAAAGGAGTATCACATAGCAACCACCCATGCAAGGCATTCACGAAACTTTTCAAAATGTTCAAACTAACAAGCTGCTATAAAGTTAAAAAAAANCATGCAACATTTTCGGAGGAAATAAGCTTCCCTTAAAACATGCCAGCGATAAAATCACTTGGTTTTTGTCCGTTTACTCTCAAATTTTTCTTACAAAGTTCAAACCACCCAGAAAAGAATTTTCTTTCACGATAATCATGTAAATTAATCCAAAACACAGCGGCAATCCTATCATCAAGGTGAAGTCACTAAGTTATCGTTCTGGCAAAGTGGCACGTGCTTCCTCTCTAAGAAATCTCAGAAAATAATGAAAAAGCAACATACCAATGCAATATGCGAATTATTCCACGTATTGTTGTCAACGAGTGTCGTTCTGTTGGCCATTCCAGCGATCTGATAGCCATAATCCCACCAACTCATCACTCGAGCATTCTCCTTGGTATTCTTTCGAAGCCAATAATAAGCCTCACGGAAATCGTCCATGATCACACGACCTCTGAAATACAGTCTCACTAACCAACATTTGCCATCCAACCCTTCAGTTCCGATTTTGCCAACCCTCTCCATCCTTTCATGCCGTCATAAACGTTCCAGTACTCAAGATTTACGTCAAACCAGTGTTAAAACAAGCAATTTAGTAGCAAAACACTTGTGTAAGTGTGAACAAAGTGACTGTTGGTGGTAGATTCCCCACCACACTCAGAACTCACGAATTTTCGCAAAACTTTGGACAGGAATCACAACAGTTAACCTGGACTACTATTTAGATACTGGCAATATCCACCAACTTTAAATGTCCACACAATCGGATCTCTGTGGTATACGCAGTACTTATTACAATAAAAAAACGCTGCAAAAACAGCACAGTGTCAACAACAACAACAATAAAAAACGAGTAATGATGTTACCCATCAGAAGTGTGCGACTGCAAGACAACGGAAGGATGCGAGTAGGCGTTGCTGGTGACGTATGTACAGTGCACTACGAACATCAGCAGCATGAGCACGAGCACGACCGATACTATCGATCGGGCGTTCATCCCTATCGAGGCATCCTCCCCTTCTGGGGCTGCTTGGTTTGCCCAAGAACCCCCTTTTCGGCTTTTGCCAGCTTTGTCGTATAGATGTTTGCTTTCTTCTTCGTCCGATCCGCTAGAGTGTAACAATGTTCAGCAATTTCTCCCCCACAATTGAAAAAATTTAAACGAATGACCACCTAAAGTGCGAATCTACGCAACAGTGATCATCTAAAATCGAGTTCAAATGCTCACCCTTTACCCTGTATGTGATGTTCTATGACTGCAGCGAGCGTGTAGTTCGCATTCGATACATGGTCTACGTAAAACTGTTGAGTAAAATTAGATATCAAATGCATTTGCCACTTTGTGCCTACTGAACGTCAGTAATAAATTATCTCCATAGAGGGGAAGTTGAAAATGATATCCCCAAAAATCGGATATTATACCCCTATTCCATGTTTTTAGATGACATGAAATTTAAGAATAAAAACACAAGACAATAACAACAAAAGCAACCAAATAATCCTTTAATTTGAAGTCCAGTTCCTTTATCCATTTTGCTCCAGCCAATTTCAAGACACTCTGCTCACCTAAACGAGTGATAAAACATCCTGGCTATCTCCTGTCAATGTACCCTTCACAGCTGCATAATAACACCACAATCGAACCTTTTAGGCTGTTCGCCATCGTCAACCAAGTACTTCTCGTACGTATATGAGAAGGCGATACCTGAGAGCACGCATACCACCGGTGTCAGTGTTAACATTAGACGCACCATTACGCCCGCAAAGTACACTGCCGTTACCGCATACAGAATTACTGAAACAATAGTTGCACTGAAATACACTTCCACTTAAAACCTCACAAGCTGTTCTAATTACGACCCCTACAGCATGTATCATGCGTCGCAAATAACAAATTGATATCCGACCTCTGCGGTGGGGGAGATAGCTACCCATTCGTTCTTTTCGCGCTGTCCGAAAGTCGAAGTTCTGCTTTATACGGCGGTGNNNTACGGCGGTGTGCAGAGCTAAAGCCACAAAACTATGTGGAATCTCCGAAAATGTCTCAAAAATTTCAATTACCTAAAATGAAGGTTCCCTTGTATTCACAAAAAAGTGGCATCATCAATACTTTGAATAAAGCGAATAGAACATGCAAAAAGCACCGGCAAGCAACAACTCTTTACCAGATTACTCGGCATATCATGCATTTACCGAGCGCTGCTTTCGTCAATTTATTTGCTCTTTTAGGCTTCCAGTTCATTTAAAACGGAGAGTAACAACTTTTCTCGTAAAATGCCGAAATTACAAAAATTGGACGCCTGGAGAACACACTCATCTGTGAATCTGATGAAATGATTTACGCCAACAACAAAGCATTCAGCAACAAAAGGGAAAATGTTTCTCCGGATCCGTTTATCTTTTCCAAAGTTNCCGGATCGGTTTATCCTTTCCAAAGTGTCGTCACTATGGTAAAAATGTTGATGGAAGCAGTGAGCTAAACCAGTGCCCCGCATCACGGATAAAACAAATTCTGCAGATCATTTTTCAATGCACATCATGGATTTCGAATCCACTATACTTTATCCTCAGAGAACAAAAGATTTCTTCTCGAAGTCGCAGCCACGAACTACTTCAGAACAGCTATGCTTCATCTTTATTTTCAGCACGTAACTGCACAAATATTTTCAGCATCTGACTCTTTCCTCTAGCCAACACAGTATTTATCACAGCCAACTTCAATGTCCCCTCTTTCGCTGCTATCGCAACTCCTCACTTCCTTCTCATCACAATCACGACCCTTTATATACCAAATTCCTTCCCATCTTCATCATTTTCAAACAAAAATTTCCTACTGTTTCCTACTGTTCATTACGCCGTCCTGCTGAACGAAAGGCAGCATGAGGAACGGTGATTAAGGTATGGAGAAAGAGCTATTGTAATAACAAATTCAAGAAACAATAATATCAGTGGAAAAGCACTTTCGATTATTCATCGCACTAAATCAAATGCCAATTAAAATCTGAACAGTTGTAAAGCTGCGATTCAATAGCGCAATTCGATTACTGATATACGGCCAGTGATACTCATTCTATAATGGTCACGGGCCGATCGATGAAGAAGGATTACCGTGTCAGATCAGCTGCATTTTTTAATAAGAAATCAATAGCAGGTCGATATTAGCTAGAAGAATAACTGCGCTGCTTCCCTAGTTGCGCCCTTGCTCATATATGAGAACGTCAGTTTCAATGCACATCTGTTTGAAAACTATAATCCTCTCGAAACATCAGTTGTGAAAGTAAAATTGGGACGACAGATTTGGGGATCCAAGCGCTGAGAATCGAATTGCTGGCCCATCTTCAAAACGAGACCGCTCTTCGGCTGTAAGCATCAAAGGTCTGCCAACATCGGATTCGAAGCCACATAGTTCCCCAGGTATTTGGCTATGAAACTCGCCACCGTTTGCAGTGAAAATATGGTCAGGGATAGCAATGAAGCACTGGCTCTGCCATCAGCAGATGAATACCTTGTCAAGATCTACCTATCCCCGCGCTACACTCAAAACATTCTCGAATAGACAACTTTAGAGGCTGCTAACTTACTAAAGACGCGTTCATCGTTGACGTTCTTGACGCAGTACCAAAGACCAGCTGGAAAAACAGCAGCAGTGATGTGTAGGTCGAAGAAGAAGGATACCCACGTGGTAGGCTGATGTTCTGAGACTGATGCAATGATCGGAATATGGATCTTGGCGTAACCTGTGTCCCACAGTGAGTAGAATCGTCCTGACCATGGTGCTATATACCCTGAAAACAACCAACCAAATCCCCCTCAATAATGCACATCCTGCAAGATATATGCACCCACGTTACTAGAAAAAACATGACTGCTCTAATTTACTTGTACTATGAACATTTTTGCACTTTTCGTTGCAGGGGCTTTTCGTTTATGATGGCTCCACTTAAAGAATGGAATAAATGTAACATTTCTTGAATGCATTAACATTGAACCCATAAAGCGATGAAGAATATATTTCATCCGTATTTTTGAGCATTTGAAGAGTATAGATTGTGATGTGGCAACGGGACTGCAATGGCTGAGGACGAAACTACATCTCTGGTACTTTTATAGGGAAAAAGATGAGTTGTGAAGCAGTACAACGAGCATGCTGGATGTGCTCGGCTTTTCTTCCAAAATTCTTCGCAACAACATCATTAGGTCTCGACATTGAATGACAATGACGTGATGATGATAGCCATCGTGTTCATAATAATAAACAAATCAGACACGAATGTTACTACTCCGATCTACTGCAATTCTTCACATATCAAAAAAGGTGCAACCGTGAATCATATTTAGAAGCTCTATCTCGCTCTATTGAAGCGCATAGCTCTATTTTGCAAGTGCTAAAATAAGTTTCTTCTTTGAAATATCGAGATGTTCTCCCTCGATGCTGCATTCTGCAGATTTTAAAAACTGCCAAAAACATTGATGTGGAAATAATCAGCGAATCAAGAAATTTAAAGCTGCACTAACCAGCATAAGTAAGCAGAACAATAAGCGTGAGACCACCCAAAAACGCCACCCCAACTCCACCAACGAAAAGCGTAACGAACTGCTTGCGAGTGATACGGCGTTGTGCATACTTCAACACCGCTATTACCTGAAATTATATCCCATCATTGATCTGAATTAGCATAACTACACGCTACATTCATGTGCAAAACACTGAAACATCGACTCGGCTCTAAATAAAGGTGAAAGCATAGGCAACAATTAAAATAAATCACTGAGGAATACTGCTATAGAATCATAAGAGGACAGGTGAAGGAGCCATTCAACACAGACTTCTTACTGCAGCCTCATTTACTACATGTTGCGTCCGTGTTTAGACAGACGTCTATAAATAAGCTTTTGAAGATACAACGAGGACATAAGGCAGTTTACTACTGTTTGATAACACATCACATATCGCACTTCAAAACTGCCATCTTTCTCTTCTCAGTCAGCATTTAACATCGTACGGATGGCTTCCACCGTCAATCATTCAATGTCACGATTCCTGAATTATCAAAACTGATATGCAGCCAGCATGCTAGCAAAGACCGACCTGAAGCAAACCGAATATTCCGGCTGCGGCCATGTGTTCGGATGTTTTAACCGGCTGAAAACCCACAAAAGGAATCTGCATCGCCATCACTTGACCCAATACGTAGAATGTTGTGTACGCTGAATGAAATGAAACAATATGCCACTGAATGATGAATAACAGCAAAGAATATACAGTAATGATGTGAAAGCATTTCACTCGTATGTTCAACAAAAAAAAAAAATTAAGAAAACGTTTCATTGCTGCGAAATGAAAAAAAAAAACTCTGATGACCTTTAAAAGCGATACAATCCCTCAGTCATCTTAAAGGGCGCATAATTGATTACTTTTATTACAACCTGTTCCGGCCAAGAAACCAATTCTTTACGGATTTATTTGAAAAATCAAGAAACTTAGAGAAAGGGAACTCATGAAAGCTCTTTGAGAAAACGCTTTGAAGCTATAAGAACGGAAGTTTGATCACAACGATTATTTTTGGCGATTCCCTTTGCATCACTTTTTTAAAATTTGTGCATTGAAAAGCATTATCACTGCTATCAACGAAAAATGNCAACGAAAAACTGCTATTATCACTGCTATCAACGAAAAATGAGCGGCTATCAACGGCTGTATGAAATTCAGTAAATGACAGCCTTTTCAAAAGGAAATCGAGTCGGTTTCTGAGCTGAACGATCAACGTCGTTAAAAATCCACTGAAACACAGTTATACTGAACCTTTCTGAGTGATTAAATTCTCACTTCAATTGAGCAGTGAAGCCCATCAACACAGAAAGTAGAAGTGTTCCTTGCATATTTTGGGTTGCAGTCCTCCAAGTAGGATGATCAATCATTCACCTTCTAGAAGAAGGTAAATAGCAATGTGATTTCTCCCCAATAAAGGAATTAATTATTAAACAAGCGATTCCCAGTAAAAGTGATACGAACCGACGTAAAGTTTTGACGAATATCTGCCGATGAGAATGAGCGTGAGCACATGCAATGGAATCAGATTGATGATAAACACATATCCACCCCAAGCCGAGACCATATAGAAGTACGAGAGGGCAGTCAACGCGCCCCAAAACACAGAACCAGTTTTCACCGATCGAACCCACAAAAAGTAGGTGAACTGAAATAATACAACAAAAAATCGGCATAAATGCGGCGTAAAATCAAAATTAAATGAAGGTATTGATGTGACATATGTTTATAGAGTTGATACCCCTCACGGTAACCGATTTTATAGGTGATCAACAAATAGTAAAGCACTGGCATTCTAATTCGTTCGATTCAATTGCTCAGAGAAATTATTTTTAAGATTCATTTGCGACGATTACGAAGTGAGATATAGTCGATGCAAAATACGCACACTTTAAGCACATTCAAACGACGTCCACAGTATTCAGGTCAACTGAGAAAGCCGTTTGGTACGGAAGTAACTTTACAGTTTAGAGCGTACCTAACTACACTTTCACCTATTTTTGGGTTTGTACTATCAAAGTGACATATAAACAAACATAATACACAGGCATGAAATGGTCATGAGTGCCCTGCAAACATGAATTCGTGAATGCGGTTAAAAAGCACATCGTTGGGTAATTTTTAAGTAGATTCTCTTCAAAGTTTGCGATGCTTTCATGGATGAGGCATTTACGCATAACGCCTCCAATCTAACCTTTCTCTAATAGCCCAATACCTCCCAAACAAGCAACGCCCTGGAGGAAAATGAATGGTTCCACGCAGCTTGAAGATGAAACTGCTACATGGTATCGAAAAATCACCGAAGGGAATATCCAGCAGTCAAAATGCTCATCAAAATTTTAAAAGACCTGCAAAGCAAAGATGGCGATTCCCTCGTTGTCGTAAGAGCCAGCTACTGATCGACTAGTGTATCCAGGAGATATGGCAATGAAGCATGCTGCGAATAATCCAGCACCCGGCGTCCAGAGTTCCTTCGTCAAAAAGTAGGTCGCTATTGCTGTTAGACCACTAAAACACAATCTTCGCTCACAAAATTTTATTTCACCTTCCCAATTGGGGCGAAAGTTGATTGGATGTGGAGAAAAAGAGAGGCGTCAAAGGTGAAGGAAATGGGCAAGTAGTATCTGGCTAAAGCAGCTCAAAAAAGATTTCTTCTCCATTCCCGACAACTCCAACATTTGTGCTATCCAATTTCTAGAATTGTTGACCACAACACTTGCTCATTAGTGCCAGCACTAATCTTGTCAGCGAGATACACTTGCCAAATGACATCAGAAGCACAAGTGAGGCTCATTCACAATGACCGCGGGTTTGCCTAGAAATTAACCAAGTGATGCGATATCTTCCCTAATGTTACCTCACTTGGTTATAAACTGTCGAAAAACTAACGACCAGTTTCTAATGCGAAGCGCATAAAAAATGTCCTTATATTTCCTCTGCAGCGTACTACCTTATTCCCTTCAGATTGTTAAGAAATAACAGAATACTCAAACGACCTTTCAATAAGTTACTTTTAGCAAATCCCTGGCACGTACCTATTCCAAATAGCTGGATGACCCTTCGAAAATTCGATTTTTTTTATTGTTGAAGCATCAGCTTAGAAAGTGAAAGCAAGCAAGATTGAAAGGTAAAGTTGAAGCCACGTCGATCATGGCGGTTTCAAAACTTGCAAGCAAAGGAAAACGTGGCGAAATCTAAATCCTAGAGCTAAGGAAGATGAAGTTAGGGATGAAACGCCTCAGAGTAAAACCCGCACAAGCAATACAAGCCTAGCAAAGATAACTGCACGTAATGCAACAGTATTCTAGATCAGATAACGTAGCATATTTCCTTTCACCTACGATTACTGTGCGCAGCATTCGCGAGGAGTATGCAGATCCGCACAACACACACCCTTTACTACACTCAGCAAAGCGCAGAAAATAATATTCAGGGCGTTGCGCCGCTATTCTGAAAGTTAGATTCAGTCAATCAACGCATCATTGTTATTTCATCCCCTGCCTCCTCTTAATCCTTGCAGTCAATTTCTTTGGTGGCATTGGACGACTTTCAAACAATTTTTTTTCGATTTCCTCACTTTCTTCAGTATTAGTACGACGTTGCGACAAGTCTAGCTTGCGATAGCTTCAGCGTTTCTCTTCGAAACAGCTGCTGTTCACATATATTCTCATCTTTCGCCCACAGCATTAAAGGAATTCAACTTTGTCCCCCGAAAAAGATACCGAACTTCTGAGCATCATTCCTTACTTCTCCACCGATTCGTTGTTTTTGATTCTTTATGCACGGATTTTTTCCGTCTTCTTTGCTTCTCCCAAACGACAAATTAACTTGGACTAAAAGTTGAGAGTATAAGAGAGCGCATATATGGACAAAGAATTGTGAGGACGGGATGTTTCATGTAATAATCAATTTCGATGGACAACTCCCATCGAAATTGTTACACTCCGCAGAGGCATAACCACATTTCTATGTCTGTGCACACATCAATTCATTCTAAACAACGAAATACGCCTTCGCAACCAAATAATCGTAAATGCAACTTTCATAATTAACGAAATAAAAACAAAAAGAATATATGCAAAACAAACAGCGAAACCAAGAAACGCACCTGAATGTCGGCGCCAGAAAAACGCAGACATCGCGAATGTGGACTGGAATGTTGAGCATAGACAGTACATAGTGAATACCACCTGATGTGAGCATCAGACCAGGATATACCTGCAGTCAACACTCGTGGTGAAGCAACTTCCCAACACAAATCTATATCACTCACTCGTCGAGGTTGTTCGACGACACATATTTCTCTTAGTAATATCAGACATCAGTGCAAAAATGAATTTTTAACTTAGCGTCATGATCCACAGGCATAATTCTAGGTTCAGACATCTTGCAGTGCCTTAACATAAAAAATAAACCTCGTTAAACCAAACAACACTTGCATTCAACATCGGCACATACTGCACCCCAATAATCAATGTCAGTAGTGAAGGGTCACATGGATGAGAATCTGTTTAGACACGTGAACGGGAATCTGCGCGAGATGGAAAAGAACGGAAGATGGTGGTGATGTTAGAAGTGTCAGCCTAACAACCCTCTTATTTTACCACCTTGACCGCAAATTCGATTTTTTTGAAACAATCAATCAACAGTGAGCCTTGCAAGCAGAAACACGCATTTGAAGCTGCAACTCACCGATTTTTTTCAAGTTCAGCGGCATAACCTCCGAAAGCTATCACAAACACTCATCTAGATGTCAAACGGATATATAAATGACGCGACCATAATAAAAAACTACTTGTATTGAACGTGTTGAACCAAACGTGGTTCATGCATGCATAGATACAGAGGACTCAAACACAACGGCATGCAACAACAACTCGATTTCAGTGAACAAAATTATGCAGAAATCGATCATTAAGAGATTCTGTCGCCAAACTTAACCATAAATTTAGAGTTTTTCCCACTGCGAGCATGCTGGTCATTGCAGCGTTATATCAGAACAACAAGCCGAGCTAGCTTTCTAAAGATCTTTCAGAAGCTAAATGAACTCACCGTTCCACCAACGATTCGTCCGAGTGGATACCAAGCACGATCATCAAACCAATTTAGAAAGTTATAGAAACCATATTCGACCATATGATGCGTCGCACGGTAATTGAACCTATCAACACATTTCAGTGAATGCAACTCACAATTTGCAAATAAACCTTTAGAGGCATTTAAACTTAAATCCAACACAACTTCCTTCCTCATTCCCACCGAAATATTTACTGAAGGGAACAATCACATCTCTGCTATCCTATAAATTTGGAAAGTGGCTTGTTCTCACATATCTGAATCAATACATGCTTAGTTGTTTTCAAGTAAAACTAGACAAAAATAAAACAAATGCCGTTGAGCACACATCACGTACGTTGCATTTCTGAGAAGCATTTTTCGAAGAGATAACTCCTCTATTGTTAACGAACTACTTTGAAACACTCAAAAATGATCAACTCCAGCGGTCTTTTTTAGAAAACAGAGCAAGTCTGAATTACTCTTCGATAGACGACTGCACTATGAACACTAGCATGCTGCGAGGACCCCACTGTGAAGCAGTGCAACGATCTTTCCACGTCAATGACGTATTTAATGCTCCGCCACGGTTCTCAATAAAATCAGCGCTCCAAACTCTCTTCCGACTCTTTCGACGCTTCGACGAACATGATCAAAAAGATTTTGTAAAGAACAATTACGACATTTTATTTTATTTATGCCCCATCTTCTCTCCTGAATTCAGTTTCTGCTTGATGCAAAAAGGCCTTGCTGAGGCTTTTGGTTTAAAAAAAAAAATGTAAATATCCCCACAATTGTATATTCACCGAATACCATATTTTTTGTATTAAAATTCATCAGACTCTATCACTCACTCTGCTGAAAAGAACTTCTCTTTCTTTACGCAAATATTTTCGAAATTCTGCATGATTCGTCAAAATGTGCCGTAAAGGTGCAAACAACTGCTGAAAAACAGATACGTTGCAGTGTTCTATTTATTACGACCAACTACAAGATGACGTCAATAACAAGCTGTTGTGATTGAAACACATGCAACTCTCTGACAAGGAAATGGTACAGCGAACGCCATACATTTACGTGTGATGTGACACCGTAGACGCGTTTGTACGGTTCGTGGCAATCAATCATAATTGCATTGTAATTTAGCGATCAACCGGAAATCAGTTAGTTTTTTTAGGTTATCATAAAGGTTTCCGGATTGAATCTCGAATGCGACACATGCGGCTTTCCGTTCAAATTTCGGATGGGACATACCGGTGTATTTTTGGTTCGAAAAATTGATTAGCAGAAGCCTTCTCTAAATATTTTTGAGCTGTCTTTCAATGGCGAAAAAATTGAAATACCCCCGCAAACGCAACGGAACTTATTGCTTTGCGTGCAAATGAATAAAACATTTCCACAATCTAAGCGAAATATTTAACGAACCACAATTCTATCCATCACAACGACCGGAATAAATTCATCTTAATATCAGCATACCATGGATCAAATTCGTGAATAATCGACTCGAAACGAACGATGGCGAAGAGACGAGACGCAAACCCGACGAGCCAAGCGAGCACGAGAATAATGAACGTCAACAGGCTGGTGATGCCAACTGAGTTCGTGAACCCCTTCCCCGTGCTTTCGGACGATGCGCCCGCCATACCCACGCTGCAAAACACCTCACAATGACCAGCCAGAAGCAAATACAAAGCTAAATCATCAAGAAACGCCAATCACCCAACCGACTGAAGAACTCATGGCACTTATGTGCTGGAGGTATGGCCTGGCGTTGCGACGCAGTCGTCGAATGCTAAGGCTCTATGCAACACGATTTTATACGCCTTCCCCGTCTAAGCCCAACTACACTTCAGCGGTGTCATTTAAGTGACAGCCGCATTCCTCAAAGCTTCTTTGCGTAATAAGTGTTGCTTATGCAATAAGCTTCAGAGCGTTGTTCAAAGTTTAGCACCGCTTGACATGCAAGTAAGTACAGCAAGTGTCGTAGGCATATTGCCAACTGGCGCTTTTGTTACGCATTATATTGTTGTGAGAGATTTTATCGATCATATGCCAAACACGGTAGCGCGCTGAGATATCCCACTGATGTTTAGGGGGAGTAACCGTATAAAGCGAAAGGAGGAAGTGGAGGGTTTCTGTAAGGGGATGGAGGAGGCATTTGTGAATGAACATAAACAATAGCAATCGACGCATGCCCATCCCCCTCCATCTGCGAAATCAAGTGAGCCACCAACAAATTACACGCACTTTGAGCGTCGCCCACCGATAAACAATTACACGACATTTTCACAGATGAACTTACATGCTCGCACCTCATCGTAATGCTACGTGGGGAGAAAGCAATCGAGTTAGCGTGTGAAAATTTCGTCATTCAAAGTGATCGAAAGTAGCAGCTAAAAACCATGAAACTCAGAGGACGTTGTTCAGTGCTGTAAAATCTTTGCTGTCTTTTTTTGTTGAGTCTCGGTTCTGCTGTATATTATCCACTGTCACCTCATGGAAACAACACGAGAATGAGAGAGACTGTCGCTTGCTGCAACGCTCTCACCCTGTTCCATGGTGCGTAAACAAAAAGTTTTCGTTTTTTTATGCGCATTTTGCAAATTCTCATAAAACGACCAAAATATTTTTACTGCGAATAAATTAGAGATTCGAATATGAGAGGAGCAAGTTGCCGAGAATGTTTGTATTTGATTGCAATAAATAATGATGGTCGCATGCGAGATTACACACTCAGACAAGCAATCCTTCCCCTATCGGTCACCGCTGCCTCAAGAGGTATATGCGAAAACCCCACTAAGTAGTCCGTCAGGTCAAAGTTCAAAAAGTTAGTAAAATACCATCTATTAAGAGCATTTGTCCACTAAACCTCCAATTTTATTTGCAGCGCGTGTTCCTCGTACCACAATTTACTTTATTCGTTACCGTAATAAACATTTCGCTGAAATCGAATGCGTTATCAATTGTTGATGCATCGTATTGAATACCAGTAAATACTCCTATGTTTTCTGAGTGTTTTATAAAAAGTAACAACAAAGTGATGTGATTATTTGCTCATGCAAAAAGGCGTTACTATTAGCGAATAGGGAACCGACAGCAAATCGTCGTGTTGCTGAATGTATTGGTATGCAAACAGAGGAATGTGGCTTTCTGCTCCGACAACAATTATCCATCGAGTTATGCCCATATAAAGCAATGAATTGCTACTCTGTAGACTTAGATAAAAAAGAAACTTGTAAATAATGTGAAATATTCATAAAGTGATATAATCTTTATTCTAACGCGAATAAAGATTATACTGTTTCAATGAATAATACAACTTCGGTTTCTGCAATTATTGGGAGATGTCATCTAAAATATTGCTTTTTTTCACTTCAAAAAATATTGGAAATGGAATCGCCTGCGATATTTACATAGCGTTTCTTGGATGCGATGAGCTCAAAATTGCGAAAGATGGAAAAATTGTCAGCTGCATCGATGGAGAGAACGACGAAATCGATGAAAAGCACAGCTGTTCAAAGTATCGTCTAAAAGCTATCGGATAATGCAGACAGATGAAATACATTTTTTACTACTTGCACTCAGAATGTTTCAATCTCTTTAAAATGATTCATAGAAAAAAAGGTTTCCCTCATATCAAATGGTTGAACTAGCTCATTTTGTGCAAATATTTGCCAATTTTGGCAATGAGAGAGTGACCACTGTTCACATTCTAGACGACATCTAAGTCATTCATTTCTTAAACAGCCACGTTCAAAACTTGCTGGTCTTTTTGGGAACAATCATTTTTCCCGTGTAATGACCAGCAAAATACGCTATAACTCAGAGTTCCGGATGTACTCAATTATAATATCCATGCATAAAGATAGCTTCCTCTAAAAGTTTAAGCTGGACGCTAGCTCTGGGGAAAGCACAAATGAAGAACGAACTGGAATTGCTCTTCACTCAAAGTGCTGAACAGTTTAAATTATCGTAAACACATGAGTATTAACGATGTAAGTAATCCTGCAGGCGCCTTTTCATTCAGTGATTCAGGAGTTAAACGTTTTATTATTCTTTATTATCGTCACTTTCAATTCAGTTACCTTGCCACCGTTGTTCCATCACTTCCTTGACACACTCTTCATTTCGGTCACTAAGAAATATGCTTAAATATAATCAAAGAAATACCTGACGACTGTTTGCATACTTCGGCTCACTTAGAGCTGTCTTCAGTAGCCCTATACGCTTCAAAGAGTTATCTTTCTTCAGCAGCGAATAGATGAATTATTGCCACGAACAGTTTGCATGCGATTATAATTACAACAGGTGGACCAAGCGAACCCTTCGATATTATCCTAGAGAGGTCAAGCAACTGCTGCGACCTTTGGCATTATGAAATGACCTTCATACTGCGATACGTAAAACCTTCCACGAGTGTTTTCGGCGGCTGTTCTAGTAAAAGCCCTCGATCTAACTATGCCTTCATCCGTCCGGAAAATAATACCCAGTGGGGTCGAAAAAGCGATATGCGCTATGAGGCAAAAGAAGGCCGCAAGTGTTGACCGAATATGCGTGGAAGAGATCCTAAAAGCATTGAGCGCTCGGTTTTCGTGGTACACAAACCTGGCGAAAATTCCGGTGGTATTGAAACGATCGCGAACAGTGCTGGTACCCAGAAAAAGAAACCACGACGGCATCCGTAACTATTGTCCGATATGCCTGCTATCACATATCTATAAAATTTTCATGAGAGTAATCTGCAGCAGAACTGAACCAATCCTCCATGAAAACACGAGACGTGAGCAGGCAAGCTTCTGAAAGCGGTTTTCTACAGTCGACCACATTTTCGCCCCAACTCAATGAATAGAAAAGTGCAGGGAATACAAGGTGCTGCTCTGCCTACTCTTCGTAGACTCGAAGAAAGCCTTCGACTCAGTGGAGCACAACGCAGTATTCAAAAGCTTTTCCGATCAAGGAGTGGATCCCGTGTGCATTCGAATCATCAAAGAGTGGCTACCCGAATTGCACACAGAGATCATTCTATTCGAAACATTAGTAAGCATAAAATTTGGAAGAGCTGTAAAACAAGGAGAGCCTTTTCTGTTCTTCGAAAGCTTTTTCATCAGCTCTTGAAGGCGTTCTAAGGAATATAATGACTCCGGGCGGCTTCAGTGTTGACGACGAAGAAATTCAAATGCTTCTCTTTGCGGATGTTATAGTACTCGTGGCAGACGGCCCACAAAAATTGCCGAACTTGCTAAATGAACTTAACAATAAGACCAAGAAAATTGGGCTAAATATTCACGACGGCAAAACAAATTGGATGAAAAATGTATTTTATCCTCCTTTCATCATAAAACTTGATAGTGAAAACATTGAGCTCATCGAACAGTATTTATGCTTAGGACAAACTGTGCAAATGAACAACGAGTTGGTTCTAGAACTGGGCAGGAGAAGGAGAGCAGAATGGACAACCTTCATCGCTCTCTTCTATGATGCGAAGACAACACCGTCAATAAAAGCACAACTTTTCAATTCCACCATCCTTCTGCACTACCTGCGGAACGTTGAACACCACGCTTGCTGGAGAAAATAAATCAGAAAGCACTCAGCGAGCCATGGAAAGGCGCATTGTCGGTCGACTACAACACTGCGAACGAGTCACTTAGACAGGATGAATTACAACAGGTGAACCAAGCGAATCCTTCAATATTACCCTGGAGAGATCAAGCGACCACGCAGCAGATCGCCAACAGGATGGGAAGATCCGTTGCGACATCTACATGGCGCTGCTTGGATACGGTAAGTTCAGGATCGCGAAAGATGAAAAAATTGCTAGCTGCAACGATGGAGAGAACGACGAAATCGATGAAATCACAGCTGTTCAAGGCATTCAAGCTATCGTCAGAATGCGACCCCAACCCGGACCCACAAGCATGAACGCTAAGGATGGGGTATCAGAGGAGGCGAAGAAGGGCACTCAGAGAGAATACACCAGAGCATTGCCAACACAGTCTGATGTCTATGCGTTGTTGAGGTAAAGAAGTACTTATAAATTTGACACAGTTGTGTAATTTTTTCAACAAACAGTACCATCAAGAGACATTACAACATGCACTGTGGGGATGCGCCTCATGCAAGAGGAATGTGGCCAGATCAGGCAAAAACTTTTGACTTATTGTGCCTTCTTTCCAGTATACGTTTTATTCACCACGAGAATACAGTATGGAAACATACGGTTGGTTCTTTTTCTGCAGCATTCGTTTAGTTATTCACCATCCATAAAGTTGACTCTCCGAAGAAGAGAAGCGAATGAAAGTTGAACCCATCCCTTCTCTCTACCCTTTGTTCCTTCTATAAGAAAGCGGCCATCTTAGTAAGAATAATAGTAAATTTGTTTCATTGATGCACTGTTATGTCTTCGTCTCTCATAATGTGCCTTCTACAAAACTACGAAACGGCATTTGCATTTTCATTTCTAATCCATCTCAGAGACCACTGAGAAAATTTTGAATAAGCTGGTTGTTTTCCGGTCTTTAGTAATCCCAGCAGAACAATGACTCCGAAGCGACCGCCAAATATTTGTATATTTCTGTTAAATTTGCATATGGACAACATCAGATGGACAGAAAGTAGACCACTGACGAACTGATGGTCACCAGTCATTTTTGTTAATGTTGTGCTGTGCGGTCGAATAGCCGTGCTTCTTTTGCTTTACTTGTTTCGTAAAGTGGTAATCGGTCTACTGCGATCGAACTTAATGACGTTTTGCTATGGTGCGACTCTTGTTATGATTCTTTCCATCAATTTTTCAGTGAGTGTAAGTTTTCATTCCATGCAGTACCAAACTTAAAATATTAAAAATGTTCATTCGCAATCAACGAACAAAACGACGAAAACCGCGATCAACGACTGTTTGGAAGTATGAACATGGGGACAATTACGATGCATATATAAGATGCGGTACAAGGTGGTTCAATGACCGCGTCTGTGAAGGGAAATTCTTTCAGGGGAAACAAACATTCTCATCTCTTTTTTCCAGGCATAGTAAGGTGCCGTTTCAATGTTGCCACTTCTGGCTACCCAGGAATTACCGTGAACCTACCATGAGGTTGGGCTGTGGCTGCAATACTTCTGAATCATACATTATCACGCTGCCGGAACAAACCTGCCAAAGTACCAGATGTTTTGGGGTAAATTCATAGAGCTTCTGCGTACCGTCTAAAACGTTTATCAACTTTTTTCCAAAGTGAGTGTAGCTGTGCGCAGATTGCTGCGTCGGGAGAATACCAGAGGGGAATGCACTACTCGACGACGTAAGAATGCATCGTTGCACTGCATTGTTTGTCGATAGTTGCACAGCTACTGATTACACTCTGTTGATGATCTTTTAGTACAAATCAAATAACACAGTCTTCCGCTCCAAACGTTTTTCTCACTATCCTCTCTTACTGAGAAGAGGTAACCTAATTTTGGTCTGCAAAGAATGATGTGCATTTTAGGATTTTCAATAGGTGTTGGGAAGATAGCGGAAGTTTTGATGCGAGAAAGTGGAATTTGGGCATCTTTTTCTAATCTGTTCAGACTTGTCTTTTGCATATCACCAAGTGATAGCATGCAAACAGCACAAAATACGTGAAATTACGAATGGCTGAATATTACGAGTGGAGCTTCACAAATTGTTTGCGACAGAGGCAAAGCAAATGTAGTTCAACGATAAAATGAATCAAGGAGATAGAAATGTCACCCCCCCCCCCCC
>JAARMF010001484.1:5743-18564 GCA_022844705.1 Toxascaris leonina
GGTTCACCTATTCGAATGTGCTTTCGATCACTAGTCCACGAAGGCGACTGCACTACCTCCTTAGTTCCTGACCCTCGCTGAGAATATAACCGAAAATAAACCGAAGTATGTTGGAGGATGCATCTGCGCCACTTAGACGAGTCACCGAAGATGTGATGAATTGGAGAATAAAGATATTTATTATTATAATGATGACAAATATTTTTATTATTATAATCGCTGTTATGTGAGCACCACTCTACGTGCCACAATTTGCTTCGACGATTTGCCCTATATGAACAGATAAACACCGGAAGTACAAATAATTATTCAAACATGCACACATGTGTCAAAAGCGTCGAGAGTGGCTGTGAAGTGAAAGAGCGCTTTGGATCGTTGCCAAGCAGTGTGCCAACATTCGATACGACGAATGTAGATGCAACGACGCGTCTCATGAGTGCGACGCATGCGAGACCCGGTAAGTTAGGGTTGGGTTTTGAAATTATTTGTGGGTTTGACGAACCGAAAGTTCGAGGTTTTTTTGCGTCTACCTGGTAATGTTTCAAAGTGTTGAGGTGTAATTTAGAATGGTTATTGGCTCTATTCGAATACCACTATGACGTCAGAATACTATATTTGCTGAAATAAAAGCTTCATCAGTGAACGGTCACAGAAATAGAATCCCCGCCATCCACCCTCCTAACAAATAACACCGCATCTCTATGGGTAAACTATGTTCAGAAAACGTTCGGAATACTACCTTAAACCAATGAAACCTCATATAACAAGCAGTGGTGGCACAAGTGGTACGTCGTGTTCTATGTGAAGAAGAAAATGCGCAAAATACCATTGCCAGGAAATACTGCCCCCTCTTCCGCAAAAAAAAAAAAATGGAATCTTCTTGAAAATGTGGCCGTTTTTTGAATGTCGCAGAAAACGGACACCCATGGGTTTCTATTGGAATTGATACGATGTGTAGCGAGTAATAATTCCACATTATCACCGTTTTTCAAAGTAACTTATCTTCGATTTGTTTGGTCATTCGAAGTATGAATTATATGTTCAATTATATATTATAAATTATATGTTCAATTATATATGAGAAAGGTTGATAGTCGAAGAGACATGATATGTTGTGATATGTGATATCGATTTAATTGATTGATCCATTTGCAGCGGTTATTGGGAGTTGTGTGATTTGTGGTGAGGAATCGACCGGCAAACATTATGGGGTCGTAGCATGCCTTGGATGTAAAACTTTTTTTCGTAGGTATGTCATTTTATTTATTTATTTATTTATTTATTTACTTTTTATTTTTTTAATGATGAAAGGCAAAGGTGAATGCGATGAAACGAAAAGAGTTGATGCAAGAGGAATGGATGATGTGAGGTCAGGACATATAGAGAGAAGAAGAGGGAAGAAAAGGGCCACACAGATCTGTTAGTAACGATCTCAACTTTGGTACTTCATATATGGATCCCAACTGGTGTTTCCTTGCCAATGATCGTTAGTTTGCTTTCCCATAAGGATGGTTGTACGAATCTCAACACTGTGATCCGATCGTGGCTTGTAGGATTAGAGAGGTTGACGTTTGAAATCAGTGTACATCGTCTACGCATACCTCAACAAAGATGTTTGAAATCGTTTTTCATTTATTCCTTTCCTCAGGGAAGTCGTGTGTGGCAAGCACCACTTTCGTATAAATAGACCGTACCATAGCTTAAAGATTAACTTGGAGTAGCGTTCAAATAGTCTTTATTCGCTCTATCCCGATTCAGAATTGTTCGAATTGCTGTTATTTCTCAGGATAGCAAGATAGCTACGTTATTCTATATGCGTGACACCTAATTTCCATAACTAAAAAAGAAACTAAATTCATACTATGTGTTGTGCCTTCGGTTTATTACTGTTCCGTTCTGTATTAGATGCTCATCTCTAGAATCGAAGAGTCCAAATCTGACGTATTACTTAAGTAGGGCTCATTGTCTGATCCTGACAGTCCTAAATGACCTGTTTACAGGTTTTGATCACTCAGATAATGGATTGTGATAGCTGGACGTTATCGATTATTTCCTCGTTATCTGTAGTGTTGCACACCTGAAATGCTCCATTGAATTATTATGACGATATCCTTCAAGAAGCTTTAATATATTTTTTTTTCAAACATTTTAGGGCGGTCGTTCAGCGGCAAGATATTAAATGCAAAAGAAGTGAATCATGTGAAGTGGAGAGAGGTGCACGTAAAGCGTGTAGAGCATGCAGATATAGAAAATGCCTCGAAATGGGTATGACTAAAGAAGGTTCGTTGCAAACCTTTATCTAAATTTCCTTTTCTTTCACATTTTTCATTAATTCACTAAGTATTAACGACATATTATATTTAATCACTAATGCAAAGTAATAATGATGATAATTGATTGCTAACATCTAGTTAGCCGTTCACTTCAAATCCTTGTAACGAAAAGAATAGGGCACGAAACGGATATGTTTCTAAGATTCGATAGTGCTGTCTATGAACTTCCACTTACGATAGACGAGTGATTACTGCGGTTTTCACTCTCCAACTTATATTTTCCAAAAATTTAAATTCCTATTCATTGCACGACGTCATCCAAAAAAAATAAAATTATCTCTTCGCATCACATTGATTAGAACCTAAATATATTGGTATGGTACAAGCTCTTCAGGTATTACCGATCGTTTTGTTAGCACTGATGGTTTAGTCAAGATATAAGGTTTGTGGGATTTATTAGGTTTTTTGAATTTTTATTATATTGATGACATTTGCATGACGAACTATTCTTATTGGGTGGTGGGGGGAGGGGGGGGGTGTTGGAGGTTTTCACTTTTCTTATTAGAAAGTTTGGCTTTAAAGAAGAAAAAAAAACACGTTTAGAAATAACGGAGAATAACAATTTGGTTTATAGCATTACAACCTCGTCGTGACTTAATCGGATGCCGACGGTATCGAAATATATCAACAAACGACTCATGTCCTATAGCACCTTCAGTTTCAATCAAATCGGATTCACCACCAACTTCACCGGTTAATGCCGAACTTGTGGGATTGATCTCTCATCTAACATCGATTGATCGAGAGATTCGTGAGAGAAAATTTGAGATGATCCGTGCAAAGAATGAAGCGAAGAAACTTGCTGAAATGCTGAAGCAAGGTGGTGGATCGGTGGGTTAACGATTTTAATTCTTATTGAATCTATAATAGTTTTGCATCTATTTTACTTGAATTATTAGTGTTAAGATTCATGGAATGCCCTCTATTTTGTTCACTTAATTGAAGAGTTATTGCATGGGTAATTAATTGCGCATGAAAACTTCCGTCGCTCTTGTTTAAGTCGTAAAAGAGAATATATTAGCGCAAGAGAGCTGTGTTTGGCAAAGATTTTCTGCTGCAACAACTAATGCTTTCGTGGTCCTGGCACGAATACTACTGGCGTTTACACTAAAATAATGGATTTCCTGCGATATCGTCTTTTTTTTTTTTGAGGGAAGGTGGGGTTGAGCAAAGAGAGAGATGGATGCGGCAGTATATCACAAGGAAGCGAAAAGCGTAATTGTTCTATTGATAGTGGTATGAGCTGCTTAAACTTCAAGCGGCGCATGTGAATTATGACAGAATTACATAATCATTTGAACGTGAATCGCATGTGATTTGTAAATTATAGGCGCATGACCGTATGATGATAATGTTGGGTAATGATATCGCTAACGTCACGCAAATCGATCTTTTGATGATGCTCGAGTGGGCGAAGACATTGCCATGCTTTCCGGATTTACCGCTTGCCGATCGGCTTAATCTCCTCAAACAGTTCGTTGTTTTGTTTTCTCAATGCCCTTTTTTCTTCTCGTTTATTGCAAAGTCTCAACTCGTGGTGGAAGTAGGGGGGGGGGGGGGGAGAGGGGAAGAGGTTCGCTTTTCCTCCGATTTCTAGGGTAGATGGGATTTATTGGAGGAAAGAAATGAGATTATGTTTGGCACAATCAGCCGTGCAATTTTTATTTGCGTTTTACGATTATCTTTTATATCTTTTAAGGGCAACCAACTTAGCTACCGATAATTACTCGCTCAAATTAAAGCCGATGTTCATTGAAAAACATTAGTTCCTCTCGGAAGTGGAAATAACTACTCGATGTTTTCTTCTGGACTTATTTGTCTCCGTGGATTGCCCCTCTCGCCATGAAGTAGGTTACAATCTTAGCTCTGACGCTTCGGTGTTTTACCGATCCGAGAAAGGTGTATTCGAGAGGAATATCGATAGATCGCAGTTGGCTTCTTATGAGCATACATATTCATGGTGGATTGATCTCGACGATACATTGAAATCAACATCTAAGCAATCCTTTCTAATCTTTGATGCCTCGTAACCTGTTGATGAAAGAAATTACTATGAGTTGGGAATTCATATTTATATGAGGAGAGCATATAATTAATTTTAAATCTCTTTTTTGGAATCAATAAAAGAGTAAGTAGGTGTTGTCCTCTTCGAGGTCAAGACTTCTGCATCAGGCACTTCAATAGGCGTTTCGTATAGTGCAGTTGTTGGCAATGATTTGCGAGTGAATGTTCGCATAGGGATTATTTTTTGAAGTTTGGTTTCGTTTATTTTTCGATAATGGATTGGAAGAAAGAAAGAGCTATAGCTATTGAGGATATGATGGAGGTTAATATGGTTTCGTTCTTCTCCGCTGTTGATTCTTTTTCTAATGGTTTAGTGTTTTTTTTCATTTTTTTCTTTCTTTTTTTTTTTTAGAAACTGTGGAATGGAGGTGCTTGCTAATGAGTGTAGCTATGATTAATTTGAAAAAAATCTTTGAATGAAAATATAACTCAAATTGTGGTGGTTGTTGAGAAGAGATAATTAAACACTGTTTACATTCGAGTAAAAAAGCTAAAGTGATGAAAAATGCTCACATAATATATCGTAAACAAATCGAGATGGAAGTATCTAAAAGTGTATTGCTAATTGCTATCATCTCATCGCATATTTAGATTTGCGGTACATCATCTCGTCCTTGAGCATGGCTACTATACGGCACAACTCGGAGTTGAAGATGTTTGGCTGATCTCGAACGGAACTTGTATGCCGCGTAACGTCAACGAATTACCACAAGAAACGAAGGTTTTTTTTCTTTTTGAAAGTTTTTTTTAGTTGGCTTCCGATAAGAATCTTTTCGTTTCTCGCTGCCTTCTCTTCCCGTTTTTCGTCTCTTTTCGTCTTCCTCCTCTCCTCGCTGTTGGAAATTCCTTTGACGTGAAATTTTGTCAGAAAATGTTAATTTGACGAGAGTATTTTCTCAACGATCGACACTTTAAGGCGTCGATAACGGAGGACCGTCGTTGGCGTCAAGAGAAGCTTTATAAGCAGATGACCGATTCGTGCATCGATGAGGTTGCGATGCCTTTGAGGCGATTGCATCTAATGCCCGAGGAGCTTGTCACACTTAAAATCATTATGCTTTTCCGGTGTGGTAATTATGTGAATAGTGGTAAGTTGTTCTTTCTTTATGTTTTCGTCGTGGAAATCTCTGCAGAATTATTCGAGAAAATTTCCTTTTTTTTATCGATTTTGTTTTGAATGTTTCTATTGCATCTATATTCCACAATGCTTATCCTACGACTCTCTTCATGTTGAAAAATGTTTTGGTTGAAATATATATTGGTTAAACTTAGTGATATGGTACGCTCGAAACTAGTGATAGGGCGTACAAGATAGATTAGGCAGACTGACATGGTGATGATAAACGTGCTTGGGTGTGTCGGTGTTTGTGTTATTTGCCTATTCGCATAACACATCGCTTCTAATCATCACTTTCCGCCCGAATGATGCTTTATTATCTATGCTCATTCAAGATGGATGCACTTTTCAGTTGGTATTTCCTCAGTCTCGCTTGATACAATTATTAATCTCTAAGTACATTGTGTGTCGTGAACCATAAAGAAAGACTGTAAAGGAGGAGGGGGAGATGATACTTGTGGATATCATTCTAGAAGAGCGGATTTATTCGTTTTCTGCTATGCATAGCTATTGTGCAATCAATCTGTGGGACAGTTTAGCTATCGAAAATATGTAAAGAATATTCGCAATAGGGGTTGCTATATGCTATAGTACCTGTTGTTCATGTTACTTATACTTCCTACAGACGATCGGATGAATTTTCAGTTCGTTTGGCGTGGGAAGCATTGGGATATTTTAACATTTAAAACACTCAAACAATGCTCTTTAGCTTTTTTTGTTTTTGTTTTTTTGTTGTTTTTTTTTCTGAGATTTTTGGAACGGTGGTTCTGAAAAGACACAGTTGTGGTGTAAAATTCTTCAAAAAATCTCAGTCCATGAGCTCAAGATCCTTTGGAAACCTCAGTTCATGAGCTCAAGATTTTTTGAAGAACCTTAGTCAGTGAGCTGAAGATTCTTTCAAGGCGATGATGAAAATTCCCGTGACAAACGTTTTAAATCCTGATGTGCTATGGTGATTGATCGATTGAAAAATGTCCTTATTGTTGGTCACGATTTGATTCCCTCTTCCCCCCCCCCCCCCCCCCCCCCCCCCNTGCCCCCGTCCCCCACCTTTTTCCGCATCGCATGTTTAAGAGATTACTGAGCAATCTTCTCAAGACGACGATTTGTACTGATCCATGATGCGAGAGAGGAAATACTCGAATATATTTCGAAATGATGCTGCATGCTTACAGAATTCCACATGACAAGCTTTTGAGTTGATGTGAAATAATGATTTTAAGAGTCTTCCGGTGGGTCAGAGCTATGCGATGAAACACGTCGTCGTATAATTCAATGCAGAGATAGGGTGATCACTGCACTTTTCGCTTTTTATAAGTCAATAAATTACCCTGATTATGCAGGTTGGTCGTTTATTCCGCTTTGCTTATTAAGTAAAATGGAAAAGTAGGGTTCACATCGGAGTGCTGATTTATCTGCTTACTTCTGTCATCGTGAAGGAGGGAGGGGAGGGGGGGGGGGGGGAGTAGTGGGAAGGGAAAAGTAAGATAAGAAGAGGATTTACTGGGTGACAATACGAAAAGTATGGATACTCTCACGATGAGGGATTCAAATAAATTCACAGTGACGTTGTCTTGTTGTGTCGCTCAAATTAGAATTGAGTATAGGTACCAGAGGCTGTGTGTTTGCATCTTTGTAGCGCCCGCATTCCCTAGATATTCACTTCAATTTACATCGATTCTTTTGTCCCTTTGAGATTAATGTGAAGACTTGGTAGTTTACTTACTAGTTTACTAAGTGGATTATCTTTGAAATTTCAGGTAATTGAATAATCTTGTGAAGGTGGGAGGGGGGGGGTGCAAGAGGGAAAGGAAACGTCTTGTTGATTTATTGGACTTTATATGAGTGTTTTCGTAGTTGGTTTTAAGTTTGACCCGCAGTTATTCCGCTGCAATAACCTAAGAGAGATTGGCTTGGAAGGAGAGTCGCTTCAAGTATAAAAGAAGGGAATTAGATTTGCAAAGAAGCACTAAAAGATGCCGACTTTTAGATAATAGGTAGACTCCATATAAATGTCTTGGGAACTCGAGCTTTTGTAGCAGCTTGTGCTATGTCATTTCCATCCTGTCGCATCCCTTCCCTCCTCTATCCGCCTCCTGTCCTATCGCGAGCACCATTTCTGCATGAACTTCAGTTTTGCAGTGAACAGAACACACTGTAGGAGAGGAGTTTTATTTGTTATAGTCGTAGAGAATTATTTGTTTCACTTTGTGTCTTTGATCTATCTCCCTCAGAGTTGATTCTAGAAGAAAAAAGTATTTGCAGAACGTTTCGGGAACGTTATATTGACAATATCAGGTATCGTCTCGGCTGCATCTGCGATGATCGAGAGTTATCAGGTGATGCGACTTTTTAAAATCGTTGTCTTTGACCACATGTCCGAACAACTCCTTTTCGACGGACCTCAAGTGCTCTAGTTGCACTTTCTTCGATGGACCTGAGGTGACTTATTCGCAGTTTCTTCGACAAACTCTTTGGTATTTCCGTACTCGAGATTTGAGACGAACAATTTTGCATCGAAACGAGCCAAATGGCTATGAGGAATAGCGCCATATAAACGTGCTAAATGATTTGGATGCACTCTCTCAGTAGTGAAATTTGTTTTTTTGGTTATAGTTCTGATTTTTTTCCGAACTTGAAGAATCGGAGCGTAAAAATATCTGAAAAGATGAAAAAAGCTGAGAGAAAAGAATTCCAAAAAGTTGAAGCTTGAATTTGGCCAAAAAAATTGGACTGAAATAAAAAATTTGTCGAATTTCCTTGGAAAGTTTTTGATTACATTCAATAGATTAATTTCGGCATTTCAATTTATTTTCAACTCAAATATTTTTATTATTTTATTGTTGTAAATGTTTATTGGCTTTAGTAGACTATGCAAATGTTCAGCCAATTGTTTATTAGCTAAACGAAGCTCAATTTATTGCTACCTGATTTGATATTGATTGATTGTGTTCTTTGTAATATTGTGACTATATTGGAGATTCGGGGATTTTCTTTTATTGGACGATTTTCGTTTATTGTTTGGTTATGTGTATTTTTTTTCTCAACATNTGGAATTGCAATCGTTGTTTGTAGTGTTTCGATTTGCAGTTACCCTCAGTTGTCCAATGATGTTAATGATTTGCATTGTGCTATAACGTTCGAGTTTGCAATCATCTTTAGTGTTATAATTTGCGATTCTTACTAATTTTTAGAGTTATGATGTGCTTTTTGTATTGTTTAAGAGTTTGAATCACCTCATATTTATACAATAGTTCAATGAAGCGATCCATCTCTTTCACCTCTTAATTCCTTTATTATTATTATTATTATTATTATTATTATTATTATTATTATCATTGTTTTTATTTTTGTTATTATCTTTATTTTGTTATTTTGCAAAATGTCACCACAAACTCCTCGTTAGCTATTTATTTTCGAAATCTTTATTTTACACCTTTAAAAAGTATGACTGTGCATTCCCTTCGTATATTTCCTATATCTCTTGCTTCATCCACCCTTCCTCCTTTTTCCGGATTTCCGCCTCCCTTCGTTTGGATTCTTTAGAAACATAGGTGAAAATTTCCCCAAAACATCTGATAGTGGTATTTAATGTTTCGTTTAATAGAGTAGCTCAAATATCATTTCGTTGCCATCCACAATACAGATGCTATCGTTTTAAAAGGAATTATGGTTGTTATTAGAGTTTCGTTTATTATTTTATATATTGTTTTATTTTTTTTATTTTGAATGTTATAAACAGATTGCTCATTTTTTATTTTTTGGTGTATTAAAGTCAATTTCAAACCTCAGTTTTTATTTTAGTTTTTTTTTTATTCATTCATGAAAATTTCTGTAATTATTTATTTATTTTAATTTTTTTTTCGGAGATTTTCCATCTCCAATTTTTAAATATTTGCATATAGAGTGTTTAGTGGAAAAGATGAGGATCGTTTTGTGAAAATCGAAAAAGAATTCACGAAGTCAATTAAAAGTTTTTGAGTTCTTGGACTTGAATCCAGAAATCCCATGTTGCTTTCTTGTTTTTCGTCTTTTATTTTTATTATTTTTTCTTTTTTTGAAGATTCAGCTACTATTGTCTATGGATCAACGTTCATTTATCGAATAGCCGCATTGAGATATTTATGTTATCTGCATATAGTATCGAAAATAAAAATAAAAAAGTTTTGTTTTAAATGATTTCCACTTGTTATAATCACTTCAATAATGTTGTTGAACTAAAATAGCCGAAATGATCGGATCCATAAGCTTTAGCCAATAGTGATTCAGTTTGAGGAAAAATGAAGTATCGCTGGATATACCGAATTTCCAGTCGCATTCAGAAAAAAAACTTATTTCCTCATTATTGCCTCATATTTGCTAAGGATCTTTGATAAGGGAGAGGGATGGGGGATAGGGGGGATAGGGGGAGGAGGGAGGGAGGATTGCTGAGAGGTTAATGGCCATCTGCCATTGCGTGAAGAGCAATTTGCAAGAATACGAAATGCATTAATCGGGTCGTTGATGATCACATATAGCGTGACCAATTAACACACGCATACGTTACATAATATTTAATTGCATGTGAGCTATTCGTGTTTTCATGTGATTATACATTGGTGAATACATTTTAGCAACGAATCGACAAGCTATAAACGATATTAATCTTTATGCACGCATAGTTAGCCCATATGGTAATAGGATGAAGCAACTATCAACCACAATGTGGTAATTTAAAAAAAAAAAAAAAAAAATTTTTTTACACAATATCAGAAGTGGGAACCTTCCTTCCAGTGAATAGACCTTCAACCTTTCCCACCATATTAGCAAGGCTAATATAAAGCATTGAGATGATGGAATCGTAGTGCTGATTTAGCCGAAAACTTGCTTCATCATTATCATCTATTGTAGATGTACAGTTTGTTAACGGTAAAGAATTCATGAGAACGATCGAATTTGAGAATACTATAGAGCTAGTTGTAGTTTTTTTTTTTGATCGCGGAAATCGTAGTGGACGAAAAAAATGACATTTTTTATTTTCATTTCCGGTTTTTAAGTGAAAGCGATGAAAGTAGGAAAAGAAAGAAAAAAGTAGATTAAAGCAGTAGATTAAAGCACCTGATACNAAAAAAAGAAAAAAGGTTCAAAAACGAGTGAAGCAGTAGATTAAAGCACCTGATACGATAGACACTTTTGTAGACTACTTAACTGATAGACCGCTCATAAGTTTATGAGAAAAAATAAAAATAAATAGGATCTCAATATTTGCTCGACTCAACCAGTTACATAAAGATTCTAAAAATCGAGTCATTTATTTTTATTACCCGGTCGGTATATAATGAAAAATGTGAAGTGTCATTTAAAGGGTATGCATTAATTTCGTAATTTTAGTTACACTAAATCAACAATCGAGTCCATAGAGCGCATGAACGGATCGGCACATAGAAATACGCAAGTTTGTTCATCGTATAAAAGGAAATAAAATATATAAAAAAGTGTGGTAGAAATCCCACTGGAATGTGCGTACTCGGAGAGGGGATTTGTGGACGCGAATAGTCAGAGGCATCGAATGCACTACTGTCCATGAATGGTTATGATCCGGATGGCAAGAGATGTAAGAGCTTGTAAAGCAGGTGCAGGCATTCTTTACGCTATTTCTGCTTATCTCTTTCCTCCCCACCAACTACTACTCATTCCTCTTTGTCATAGGTGGTCGATTGCGCTTCACAAGATAGCAATTATAATATTAATAATAACAGGTTAGAGACGGTAATATTTTATGTTAGTATTACTTCGTCGACACAAGGAACAACGCATATCGAGATGCAAACCTGAATTCATCAACGGAAACGAATTAAATACGTTGCAGATCGCAATCGTATACGTCACGTGGAATTGAAACCTATTTTCACACGGTTATAAGTAAAATCCCACTTCGATACCATTCTTGGTGTCTACCGAAATCGCACGGGATTTTCAATCTAGAACCCTTCGTCAATCTCGTCGATGGGTGTAAATGAGCACCGGGAACTGTTTTAGTGGTACCGCATTAATATTATAGGCATGACAACGCATCAAGAGCGGGTGGAGAAAGGAGCTNACCTTAGGACAACAAGAGCGGGTGGAGAAAGGAGCTGTATGAAGGAGCTGACAACGGTTCAGTGATATCTGAGATGATCTGGAGCTCCTTTGCTAGCCACATGCGGTACTCTCCACCTAGCCAGACCCCTTCAAGGTATTTTGGTTCCACAGGACTCGCACACACCCACATCATCTACTGAAAATACTGCGCACTACTCTTGCAATTATGTAGCACTTTGCTGCGTTACGCACATTTGCGCACATATGTTTCTGATTTAGTTGAAGGTAGATATGACTGATTTTTTAAATGATGTTCGACCCAAAGAGAGGGAAGAGAGGGGCTGAGAGGTTTTTTTTTGGTTGTATTCTTCCAATATCGTTGTGTAGAGTGAGAAACATCAGTAGAATATGTTTTATTGGAATCAAAATAGCCGATGAAATAATCGTAGAGTGGTGATTTGTAAAATTTGTCATTACTACACATTAGGTTTTTTTTCTCTCGTTCATTTCTAAGTCTATCTCGGGTGGCGTCCATTTTCGAATATTTCTCTGCATCTCTAGGCACTCTTCTATTTCCGCCACATATAAAATTTCACCTGTATGTTTTGTGGTCGAGGTGTTATTTCCAATTATCGATGTATTATAGGTGGATTTTTTTCTTTGTACTCTCTTTTTTTCTTTTAATTTCTAATGATTTTCCATTGATGTTCATTGATTGCTTTAGAGGGATAGGTAGAGGCATGCCAAAAAGATGTTCCAGTTTTTAGAGTGCTGATGCTTTGCTTCTTGCTTCTTTCTGCTTTTCCTCCTCGGCCACTCATTCCTTTTTTTCTTCTTCCACTTCCCTTCCATATCCTCACCCCTTCCGTCGTTCTTGATAAACTGTGTGTAAAGATCTGAAATTATTTCTTAAGAAACTCTAAACTATGGTGGATTTATTTTTAAGCTCATAGCCATACGCAATATATAGTATCGTTCCGAATAAAACCCCTGTGCCATTAATTTCTTAAGGTTTTTTTCGAAGCGAGAGCTATTATAGTGGAGTATTTACGTCCCAAAACTTTGGAAGAGTTTGTCACAGTTGATTGAGTGCTTCAAGGTGCTTCTTTTGAAACATCGAGAAATTTCTTGGCATTTTAAAATCGAGACGAGTCACGACAACGGAAATTCAACTTTACAGCGTGTTGCGGTTCAAACAAACTACCGTAATTTTGTTTTTTAACCCATTCCGCCTCTCGCTTTCTCAT
>JAARMF010001485.1:21869-35620 GCA_022844705.1 Toxascaris leonina
AAAAAAAAAAAGTTTGTGATAATATTTGCGTCGCTGTATTCTACACGTTCGCTTGCCGATTGCTGCAGCTATAACTAGAGCATGACCTATGTAAGTTTTTAGCCGTGTTATGCAATTGGAGCTTCGATTGCATTTAATGTTTCATCGTTTTTTTTTTTTTTTTTCGGGTAGAACTTGTTTGCTAGAAACATATTGTAATGAGCATGAAGCGAAATTGTCATCGATATTTCCTTCGGCTATTTGTTTTGCGCACTTCTTTGTATCGGCGCTTAAATGCAACTCGGTTTGATTGTCTAATTCAGGTTTTTATTTGCTTATCGATGAGATTCACTCACGAAGCACTTACGATACACTCGACGGGTTTTGGAATTTCTTCTGGCTTTAGTGAAACTTTAGCTCTTCATTTCAGCATTAGTAATAAACATATTTATTGCTATTATTACTGTTATTATTACTATTATTACTGCTATTACTATTACTATTGCCATTATTATTATCATTATTACTACCGTTGTTATTATCGTTATTATTATCAATGTTTCTGGTGTTTAGCAATGCTTAAAAAACTGTCATAACTGTGATAACCACAAGTTCAGGCCGTCATTACCGGCACATCTGAAGTAGTCGTGTGTGGTACATGTAAATTCTGGTATGAAATGATGGGTTTTAACCACTATCCTGCACTTAACACTGTTGACGCTGTTGTAAACGAAGCTTCCCGTCTTTGAGTTGATACAGTGATACTATTTTAGGCAGAAAAAAAATTCAAAGCAGACAAACGAGAGGATGACTAACGAAAGTCGCATCTATGTGGGTAACTTACCGACAAGTGTACGTACGAAAGATATTGAGGATCTTTTCGCAAAATTCGGCAAAGTGCTTTTCGTCGATCTCAAAGATAAACGACCACCATATTTCGCGTTCGTCGAATTTGAAGATCCACGGTTAGCTTTATGCTTGATTGTCATCGCTTGATCGATATTACTTGTTCCTTAGCGATGTCTTTAAATCAAATGCAAACAGTTAAGTTATATATTGCTTCATTTATCCATTTTTCCGCTTAGTCACTTGCCTACTACAAAAACATTTAATAGCATTTCACCGTACATTTCATTTACGAGCTTATCGCTCATATTGGTGAGTCGTATCTGACCGAATATGCAAATTTTTTGAACCTGATGGATAAGTGGTCTATAGCATTTCGACAGTTAGAAATAGCGGTGGATCGACGCTGTCAGAAGAGATTAGGGTGGAGGCTTGTGTAGCGTCCTTCCATTCAATGACGCACTAACTTTTCAGGGCTCCATTGTTGGCTCTCAAGTTTGGCTCCTTCCTCTGGAATAGGCAAAAAAAACCTTGTAATGGCAAGCATGAACTTTCAGGAGTATCTTCCCTATTAGAGCTGTGTCATGCGAATCCAGGAATCCTTGTGTTGATTTCTTTATGATGGCATGAGTGTGTCCAAAAACAGAACGTCTGTCATATTTATACGCTATGCACATATTGGCATTGCGAAACGCTGTCGTGTTGTTTTTTGTTTTGAATTTCCGAAGAAAAGAATAACGTTCGAAACGTCAGAAATGGGCTACTAAAACACGCATTCGGTTCTTTTGCTGGTCTTCTAGCGACCCCTCAGGCTCTTTTCGACTTCCTTATCTATTCGACACTCATTTCTACGCAAAGCTCTTTCCATCTATTACAACTCGAATATGTAGTATATAACCTGGCTAAGATACGCCGTGGCTACGGCTTATCGCATCAATGGCCTGATGCAATTTTCCCACTTAGTTTTGTTCGCCGTTTCGTCTATAATATCAATTTCATTTTGAGTGACGCTGAGGATGCGGTGCGGAGCAGGGATGGCTATGATTTCTCTGGCTATCGTCTACGGGTGGAATTTCCACGTGGCGTAGGTCCTCGTGGACCAGGAGGACGACCGCTACATGGCAACGACCGTGGGTATGGTGGCTCACGAGGAGATGGTGGTCGTAGTGGTGGCGGTTCTGGATCACGTAGCGGTGGACGTCGAACAAACTATCGCGTTATCGTTACTGGAATTCCTGCCTCAGGTACACGTTTCTTAGATACTTCTACTCATTGTATCTACCTGAAATTATGAGTAGGCTGACCTCACTTCATGTGAAAACTTTGCAAAGTGCTGATCTCAAAGATATCAATTTGTAAAGTTTGATGGTGTTGCCGCATATTCGATATAATCGGCGGTTGGAAACTAGATACACTGTTCTAATGTCAATGTTTCAGCCTGTAAATTATATTCTTGGAATGTTTGAGCATATCGCTGCCGTTCTTGGAAATGGGATGAGGTTTTTTTCGCACGTGGTATAAAATGTTGATAGCTTCTTGAATGCTTGATTTTATCGATCCTCAGCATACGGGGATCCCACCTCGAGCAATAAGTAAGCTGAGCTAGATGCCACAAAAGATAGCGCTAGTTCTGTCAGGTTCGAACCCGCTATGGGAAGTTAATGCTAAACTGAGCGGAACCCTCGCGAATTTTGATTTGAAGCCACCGACGAGCACTAGGTCAACTAGAATAACCAGTTTTCATGCCCGTCGTCTTCTCCTTCCTTTTCATCTCTACCCGCTATAATCATCTGTATAATGGTCAATTCATAATGTGAAGCGCGGGTAGACGGCCAACAAATACACACACACACATTCTGAGTACAGTCATCAGTTAGGTATTGGTTGAGAGAATCTGTTTGGTACCTTGGAGCAGTACTCAGGTCCGCCGTCTTCCAGAAAGTGTTACGTCCAGTATCTTTGGATCGCTGGAAATAAAAGGTCACAAATCTGGGAGGTGAAGCATCTGCATGCGTTGATTGTGACCTTCGTGCCCACTCTCGCATATGCCTGTAGCCATCAGTGGCGGCATTCTAGAGCTTCTAATACATTACCGTGATTGGAGATGTTTTTGATTGGCACTTCCTCCTCATTTTTCGCTCTCGGTGGACAAGGTTTTGTTACATAAAGCCTATGTTAGCCAAGTCGCTGCTGAAGGGAAGAGAGAGCGCAGAACCTTGAAAGATGTAGCGTCATGGTTGTGGTATATTTCCGTAGTTGACAGCTCATGGGAGCCAACGAACGTTTAAAGCTGTCGGTCGAAATTCACTTTTGGGACCGATGTGCTTCCGAAGTTCGTTGAGGTATCGTCCGGCAAGGTCATCCGGCTGGCAGGGTCTATGAAGGCGGTTTGGGGAGAAGGGGGGAGGGGTCCGAATTTCCTTTCACGGTGATTCGTTGATGTTTCTGCCCTCTTTCAAGCTCACTAAAATTTCCCTCCTATCTTGAATGATGTCGTTGTTTGTAGACATCAATGTTTATACTTTTACTGCGTTGTCTTCCTGGCGTTTTTCTGCATACAGCTCATTGATTCTCGTCATATGCATTTGCGGTCATGGATTGTGTCAAAGTGTTCGTCTCTCTTCTTGGTGACGCACAGTTTTTCGGTTCACAGTAATGCAGCGTGAAATCTCTGTGCCGAATCCAGATCTCGGCCAATTCTCGTGGGACTTCTTTCGCAGCGCATCATGAGTTGTAGTGATGAGGAGATGGATGAAGGCCGGTCATGGGCGACTAACCTCAGTCATGTCAGGAGTGGCGTAGATTAAACCGAGATGGATACACGATCCCTCTAATATGATGGCCGCGGCACTAGTCTGGGTTTATAGAGGGTTCGCTTAAGCAATTCGGGAACACAATGTTAGAGCCATTCTTAAGCTGAGCTAGTTGTCGAAACAGTTGTCTTAGAACAAGCGATGATTTGCCAGACTTATGTCAGAAAACTAGAGCTAGACAACTTGAAGGGTTTTCCCATATTTGCGCTGGTCTTTTTATAGGAAATTAAGAAAATGTTCCTTAATTCATACTATGTAGAATAAGTTGAAGAAGTAATTCTCATTGCAGGCTCGTGGCAAGATTTGAAGGATCATATGCGTGAAGCTGGAGACGTATGCTACGCGGATATAATGCGTGATGGTACTGGTGTTGTTGAGTATGCACGATTAGACGATATGAAATATGCGTTACGCAAATTGGACGATACAAAATTCAAATCACATGAGGTTACTATAGGGTGTATTTAACTCGTTCATTGTTTGAAGCAAATTCTTAGTGCGGTTGAACTTTCAAGGGAAGTATTTCATCACTTCATATTTCGGCAATTACCTGTTCCTCTCATTTCCTTCAGATGTCCTCCATATGCGAGTGTTTGTATAGGTTTATAAAGTAGCTGTTGATAGGGGAATGCATTTTTGTAGGCATTGGGCTAGGTAGTATTATGAGCGATGAAAGGCAAACAGCTGAGTTTGGCTTTCATTTTATAAGCGCCAGGAAGTTAATTTTCTAAATATTAGACTTTTTTCACTCCTCGATAACGAATTCCCGGAATTTTCAGTTTCGTCTACGTTTTTGGTCGAGATGATCGGCATGCTTTGATAGATCCTCGACTGTTGAGAGATTTTGCGGTGAATTGCTCAGCTGCTAAGCTATAAGCTAGCTCTAGGCTAAGTTAATAAGCTAATTTTTTTTCTAGCTGTTTTATGCATAGTAATTGGGAAGAGACCACGCTTCTTTGTGAAATAACATGAAAGAAATCAGCTGGGAGTGCTGTGCGCAACTCGAATAATGAGGTTCGATACAGCTGGCTGCTTCAACTAATAATCTGACGCACATTGTGCGAGTAATAAGTAAATTGTTGGCGCTTGGTCAGTTATGAGCGGAGCTCACAAGGCTCACAGGTGGAGATCTACTGATNAAGAGGCTCACAGGTGGAGGTCTACTGATCGTGATATGATGCAGTTTTATTGCCGTGCATAAAGTCACGTTGCTGTTGCTTTAAATGAGGGTCTGGTCATCAGTACCAGGTAGGCGGGAGACGAATAACACTGCAGGTAAATCTGGTTGCTGCATTATTGTCGCAATTAAATAAGCCCGGCCGAGATGTTGGAGCCTTTCCTTCATACTGTGGAGAATTGTAATAGCCTCTTTGTTTCGAAAGAAGTCGAAGGTTTCATGCTGTTGCAAAAAATTTTTTTCCCTTGCGTAACGTCCGTAACAGTTTCAGGGAGAGACAAATTACATTCGTGTGCGTGAAGCTGGTGCAGACGATGGTAAGTTCTCACGTTCGCGTTCACGTTCACGTTCACGTTCACGTTCTCCAATGGCACGAGCAACGCGTGGTTCACCGCAATACAGTCCAACGGCCAGTCGAAGCCGTTCACGCTCGACCTCTTCTTAGACGCTACGAATAAACAAAAATTCGGCAAGCGTCGATTACCTCGGATAAAGGCGCGATGATATTCAACTCTGTAATGCACTTCCACTCGAATCATTGTGGACCTTTACAAAAGTATGCAACACATATATCACCGTGATGCTCGGAAATGTTTTTTTTTACTTCAAGAGCAGCTAGTAGCTATTGACGATATGAGTACTGATCGGCNTACTTCAAGTGCAGCTAGTAGTTATTGACGATATGAGTACTGATCGGCAAAGCGATGTGAGGATGCCATCCATAATTTTCGTTTTTTTTAGCCGCGATAGCTAATTTTATGAATCGTGAGTGCTGAAGTGCATCAGATCTGGGGGATTAATTATTTCAGTCATATCGAACGCATGTTGGAATATATGAAAAAAATTTAACCCTCAATGATGTGAAGCATTTCAAATTCAATACTTTGCATCTTTGCTGAAGATACGTACATCAAGAAGAAGCTATGAAAAAAATCTATTCTCATCGTATTTGTTTTACATTTTCGGAAATTTATGTTTTATGCTATGAGGACGTATATTTGTGTTTGTGTATGTTTGTCTGTCCGCTATTTTCAAGCGGAGAAATATTTTTTTTTTTTGAAGTTGAAGCCAGAACTTTGACTATTTTGTTCAGACGTCCTACTTAATTTTCCGTCGATCGTTTGCCACTTTGGTGGTGATTTCGTTTAGCACCGATCGTATCGTCGGAAGAAGAAAAAAATTCGGTGAATGTTTTTAAAGAACCATTGTGAAACGGTTGGAGTATTGAATGAAGGCCGTCTTTTTTTGTTCGTCGGTTATTATTGCTCTATTTGTTTAAAGTTGTCAGAAATCGAAAACACAAAAAGCACATATCGTGCAATTTGGGCGATATGTTTCTGCGCTATAGGCGATACGCTATTTTCTATCGCTAAAAGCGTTCTAAATTTTTAACATCATGATTCATATGAATATTTATTGTTGCTTTTATTATTATCATCGTTTTGTTTTGTATTTTATTCAACACAATCACTTGTTTATAAAAACAGAAACCGTCTCTTTCTTTTATTCGTTGAAGTAAACGCAATTTTCTTTTGCAGTGCTCTCGGGACAATCCCAACAAATGGAGCACAAACAAACAACACAATTGTGGATCATTTGGAGGATATATTAAGGATATTGGAATGCATCAAATTCGAAATCGCACGATTAGTCGGTTCCAAGTGGATATATGCACTCGGATGCTCAATATTTTTGAAGTGTTGCAAAATGTTTTTTGCAACGTCCAACAGCTAGAATGAGCAGAAGGAGGAGGAGAAGGACCCTTAGTGGTATTAACCCTGGAATATGGACGAATCAGTTTCTCGACAATTATGCGCATTTGCAAATATTTACACGGGTGGATGGATATTTATTTACACGACATGAAGCATTGTGCGTATAGTTCACTCAAGCATACAGTCGCTAGGAACCTTTGCGCTAATGCAACATTTTTTCATTGTTCGCAATGGGAAGTAAGTTTGCGAAATAGGTAAGTTCTTCGGTGTGGTGTGCCGTGTGTGTTTCAGGGAAGAGCTGTGATGTTGTCGACTTGGCATAGACGCGCTCTTGGCGAATGATCGTGGTGCTGAATTTCTCTCTTTTTTTTGTGCAGCTCGTTTAAGGAGGATAAGTTGATTTGTTCAAAGTAATTAAAGGGAATGACAAAGGAGCAGCAACTCGTAGTATCGTTGCCTGGGCTATCATTATTGTNGGTGCCACAAAGGGGAGCAAGATATGATGGCGTGGAAAAGGTTATGTAGTGGGGAATTTTGCACACATCCGTTTATGGAAGGGTTCTTTATTTTGTTTTGATGTCTATTTTCCCTGAGCTTCCCTCCAACTGTTTCCGTAATTTTTCGTCTCTCAGTACTGTGTAATCTTTCGCACACATAGGTACATATGTGTATATATGTGCAGATGTCTATATATATATATATATATATATATATATATATATATATATATATATAATGTGATGTACTATGGGGTTGTTGCTATGATTATGGCTCAACAAGCCGAAACATCAGTATAAGCATCTCCATCTAATTCGGCTTTTTGTAACAACAAGCAATCGTAACACATATTATTGTTGTTATAGTGTTCCTGGGAAACAACATTGTCCTCAAAGACATATATATTTGCCTGATTCATCGATGAAATGTTGTTATTCACGGGTGGATGTTCCCTAATTTATATGTATGGGGTTGCATTTTTGTCCATAAAGGGGTTAACATGTTCCACTTATTTGAATGGTTTTTTCGTATGGATGAGTCTCGTACAGTCGCCAACCCGCTACGAGTGAGAAATCCATGAAAGTCTTTGCTTAGACTTGGATCGTTTTCATCAATGTGTATCAAAAACGGAAAGCAACAACAGGCTTGTTACTTGTTACTATTCGGCTAGAATGGACAAAGGTCCGTTTTGGATTCCGGAACAACTCTGCCATATTCAGCGATTGGATCCAGAAACGAAATACGCCTTGAATGATTTATTAGAGTTGGGCAAGCGAAGGTACGTGAACGTGATTTCACCATTCACGTTTTCTTGCATAAGCGACTGTAGCCAGTGGCTAACGCAATGGCAACTTTCGGCTGGAAAGGGGAATGAGAATCGACGGGGAGACGATGTGCGGGTCGGTTGCTTCTTCGCCAGAATGATTTGACTAGGTTGTTTTTTGCCAACATCTCGCCGAATACGAGTCTAGTCCTAGAATTCTACGGCGACGATTTTCGTTGATCGATTTTGCTACTAAAGTATGAAAATGGTAATTGATGAGCGAAAAGGTAAGAACACGTTTTGATAATGGTGCTGGTGAGGGCAGTCGAAACGATGCGCAGGTGTACTTTGCACATGATCGTTTAAAACTGTGACGGAAGGCACTGGGTGAATAAATATATGACCTAGAATCTTTCATTGATATCGGGTTTTTTTTGCGCAGGACTGGTCNNNGCGCAGGACTGGTCTAAAAACTCGAATGTGCGTCATTGATCTGCTATTTGGGACGGCTGTCTAGTGTGTCGTCTCTTATTTGCTCCACGTTAAACAAGTTATAAACAAATTGTGCATACATTCGCAGATTGAGTTGTTTTGTTAACCGCTTTCGTTCTGAAAGAAGCTAGCTTTTAACCGGACGGGGAGGTTTTCAGGTTGAGTTCCACAAAGAAATGGTTTGCCTTTTAGAAGAAGTGATGTTTCGACTTGTCAGATCTTTCTTCTCAGCATGAAATCTATATTAAGCTCACCAGCACTCTGGCTTCTTTTCGCGAAGTGTTTTATGTAATTTCCTTTTGCAATAAATTTGATGTTTTCGCGGGTCATGCACAGTGTTATCGCCTTACGAGACCTAAGGCTTTGCGAGCTGGAATGCGCAAATTCAACGACGATTTATTCGAAAAGATCGGGCAAACGCATGCTTGAGATTTATGTCGAGAAGAAAGAAAATTGCAGCTAAAGGGGAAATGCAGTTGAAGCTTACCGGCAATTTTTAGCTCAAAGAAATTGATCACGTAAATGCTTTAAAGCTAAAAAGCGTTGAGAAATTTACAACCATTAGAGAAGAAAAGAAGCTGCATATTCTACTGTTCGTATGGAATTCTTAAGAATTGTGAATAAATAATGAAAATATTCACTTCTCCAAAAAAAAAAAAATTATTCGTCTCTCTAGCACTTTCATAGTTTTAGCCTTTCATAATTTAGCGCTTCAACTCCAATTGAACATAAGGCAATATAGCCATATTAATCCTCATTTAGCGATGGTTGTTACGAAGGAAGGGGGTGACGGAAGGCCCCAGCTTAAACCCTAAACCCTGAATAGGCGCACAACCCTATACCTTAAACAGGTGCATTCTTCGAGATTCGTAGTTTTCCATTGAGGAGAGCAAATTTTTTCTCGCTTTATATAATAACTATCACCTTTTGTAAAAGTATAGAAAATGTTTTCAAAAGGCGCATAAAACAAAAGTATTTTATTATATTGGCTTCAAATGCGTTAATATTATGCTGAAGAAAAAATAAATGCCTCATGTAGATGCATCATATGCCGCTCAATAGTGAAGTTGTCGAAGATTGCCATATACGAGTAACAAATGTCGTCGTTTGTGTCGATTTTGTTCTTCAAAGAAAAATGCTTCGAATTCGCATCGCTTATAAACGCAAACGAAAAACCTATATGGATCAGAGGAATTCGTGATTAGATTGCTGGAGTCACTGGAGAGGTTGGTTACTTTTAACCCCGTCAACCGCAGGCGGAAATATCGTGGCTTTGTGAGCCTAAGCCAAGGATTATGAAACCACTTTCTCTCATCGCTAAATTAATGTGTTCTGATATTTCTTACGGTCGTTGTGGCGACCATGCATCATAGAACACGAGCTGAAGATGGACGCGGAGCTCCTCCATCTTGGAAGGTTTTTAGCTCCGTCCAGGATACTGCTGATCTCACCGAGGTCGTGCTATGCGGGTGAATAGCCTTAAATGAATCAGTTAGATGATATTCGAGAAGTTGAAATATTCATATGTCAAATAATCTTCGGAGGTCTGAGAGGTCAGAAAATAAAGGTATCATGATCTGGCTTCTGGAGCCATATCGCAGAAGCCATATTGTAACAAAGTGAATTTCATTCGAACATAAACAATGATTGTACTGATACCTTTCATAAAGTTTGTTGCGTTAGCTTTTCTTTTGTGTGCCATTTTCATCGTTGTTCTTCATCTGCTGAATTTGGTTGTTAGTTTGTCCGCCACCTGTTTCCGCACACGGCTGCTGAGGTTGATCGGTGGATGCCGAGTCTAATTTAATTTCTGTGCCATCTGGTTGTAAAACTGGCTGGATACTTTCGGATCGTGTCAATGTTTTGACGTTTTTTAATGTATCGTCGTTTTTATCTCCCCAACCTCCAGGTGGTTTTGGCGTTACGCTGAAAATCGAACGTGGAGGATTCCGATTAAACGGTGATCGCCAATTTCTCTTCATCAACCTTATCGTTGAGATGTGCAAAATCTCTATGACGATGAAAAGCAATAGCATAGAGGAAATCACGGAAGTTCATGCGAAACATAATAAATGTTACAGTGAATTTTGAGACGTCCTCCAACTAAGCTTGCTGCAGGCGTTCAGCTGTTACTATTCCGGTTGGATTCTTACTACACATAGCTCATTAGAAGGGACCCGACGGTCGAATAAACATTTTCAGATGGACTGATTGCTCCGATAGCAGCGGTTTGCATGGGGAGAATTTTTGTTTTCATAAGAAACTTATGCGATCTGAAGAGAAATGCTAAGCATATTCTCTGCATTCTGGAAATGCGTACGAAAGTCGCTGTTTCCACAGGAAAACAAATCCTGAAAATCTTTTATACCCTCTCTTTGAGGGATCTTTTTTTGGGACCATAATTCATTAAACGCCGCGCTTATCAAACTTCTTCTTATGTTGAAGCGTATATGCTGTTTTCTTCTAATTTTCTTTGCTATCGTTTCGCTATTAAACTAGTTGAGCAAACTGATGTGATGAGACAAGCGAGGCATCTTAATGTTGCGCTCATCACAATCAAGAAGATGCATCCGAATTGTTAGCTTTTGTTTCCGGCGAAACATCATGACTTTCGTTGCGCTATTAACGGAGGAACTATTCCTCTCGCTTCTATCGTTTCACCTCCATGATGTAAGGTAGCGGCTAGTGCATGGCTACTTTTTGCATATGTGTCATCGGAGTGAGATTCGTTCCCAATATTGGGAAAACGGCGGGGTGGAGGTGGGGGGTCGGGGAGGGGGGAGGGAGAGAAGGACAAGTCCTATATAGCCATAAATTTGACTCTTGCCCAGTAATAGGCTGAGAATAAATGTATAAACGCTATAGCAATCCACGGAAGATTGTCTTAGCTCGTTTATTCAGCTTTACATTGATGCAAATAGGGGAATGTTTTCGTACATCATTTGACATATACCATTAAGGCAAAATACTTACTTCTGTGGTAGATCTTGTGATTGAGGAATCTTCGCATCTTTTACAAGAACATATCCTTGTTTCCGGAAGAGACACAATGGAAGTAGCATAACTGATAATAGTAGCTGCATTAATACGTTAATGCAATTTTTCACTCGTTCGAATAAATTTAGTTAAATATTTCTAACGATAAATTAAAATAATAGCGTTAAATTATAATCGACCATTCCCCTTCATATCGCTGTCCGTTTTGTGCAATATTCATATCATAAGCAATTCGTTTCTGAGGTGTTCACTAGGCAATTTTAAGATGCATCATTAGCCGTAAAAATTTATCAATGATAATCGCTGAAAACAAATATCGAAGATGAGCGTTTTCATTGATTTTCTAATGTTTTGATTGAGCGTTCAAATGAGTCTTTCTAGAATATTCAATATTTCCGATTAATGATCATGGCGCTGACCATAATTCCTCTATGAGCTAGGATGAATGTGTAAGTAATTGCGGGGATAAAGTTTCATTGAAGTAGTAAATTTTAGCTGATGTGATGACGAAATATAAAACAATCTATCAGATTTTGTTTTTCTAAATTTGTGAATGATTTGTTTGAATTTTTAACCGATCGATTGAGAATTGCAGAAGAGAAGGGGCGATACGCAAATTCATTGCCACGTCATATTTGTTGGGTCACTTGTTGGATCATTCCACGTCATTCAATTCATTTCCGCTTAATTGCTCGCTTACTGAATGCTTCAGTGAAGATATTTTAAGAAATATATTATTAGAAAACTGAAGTTTAGCTGACGAAATATGCGCGGCTCAGAGCGGTTGATCGGTTTTGTTTTAGTGAGCAGAAGATGAGGTGCTGGCGCATGGGGAACAACCCGTGGACGCGGGCGCACAGGAGGAGCCAAAGGACGCGGTCATACAAGCCGGAGGCAAAGGACGAGGGCGCTCACATCGAACTACAATGCTCTGAGAGCAGAAAAGGGACGATAGGCATCTAGCAGAACGTAGAATGCGTGAGTGATCGCCAAAATATAGTTGGGGTCTATAATTCTGCCGAGATCTTGTCTCATCCTTGTTCATGACAAAAGATTTGGCCAATTTAAGGTAAGGAATACGAACTATAGAAATTTTGCCAGTTCCTCTCACTTCATATTCTTTCACTGTGCTTCCTGTTTTTGACGGCTATTATGTCTATGAGGTTCAATGAAGTAAACAATTTAGGTATACAGTTTTGTAGTTTACTCTTTTTGTGAAATCATTGTAATGATATGCAACAGAAGAGATAACGTTCCCATTTTCTTGAAGACATTAGCATTCTGGTGGAGTGATCCCGCTTCATTCAGCTTATAACTCATACGTCGCTTCCTTCTCCTTTCTCATCAACCACTCATGATATCATCACTACAAATGCAATATAACAATTTGCCTATTTGCACGCTTAGCTAATTGTGGAGCTGTTTTAATCATGTAATACTCATAGTTTTTGAGTTAGTCAAAGAAACTCACTGAATAAAGAAAAGCCCATATATCATACGATAACGACCAAGTCGTGTTCATTATTGACGAAGATGAAGGAGAAATCCTTCGCTCAACCTTCGACAACGTTTAAAACTATATAAATGACCACCATTAAAATATACATCTGACGATTTGAATGAATTTTTTCGCATCATCTTACGCATATTAATAGATGCAATTAGAAATATTTCTGTAATTAAGTATTGAAACTACTCCCACATATAGTTAATTTGTTCCAAATATTTTCAATATTTGGATATTTAAGTAATAAAAATAAATTTAGATTTTTATTTTTGTAAAGATTTATTTATACGCGAATATTTATTCATTTACGCAAATACAGCTGCAATGATCGATATCGTTTAGAGAAAATGAACCATAGCGAAAGTTATTTATAGTTTTGCGAAGTTTATTGAATGGTCGCTCGTTTAAGTTTTCTCTATTTTTGCTCAAATCAATCGTCATTCTTTGCTTCATTTCTAATAAATGCTTGTATTTTATTCGCTATTTCGGTAAGTTCTATTATTGGTTAATTATTATCGCAACAACTGAAACAATTGAAAATATCTGCTAGGGTAGCTAGCTAGCTGATACGACTGTTTGGCCAATAAAGCTAACCGGTTGCTCAAAAAGGAGTCATTGAATTATCATATCAGAGAGGCCATCATGATAGTTTCCACTCCCTGGAGCATCGAATTCTATAAATTGCTGAAGCAATCGGTTATACCTTGATGTTTCGATTGTTTGTACGCTCTAATATTTCAAATGACTCCTTCGAAGAATGTTGAAAAATGTCCAGTGGCTTTAACTTTGCAGCTTGGGCATGCACAAAGAAAGCATCAGATAAGCTTGAATTCTCTTGAACCGAGTATTGATCAAGTATGGATAGCGACCATGTTTTCAAATCGCATCCATTGCATCCTCAGACATCTACCGGATATTTTTCCTTGTGACTTGACCTGAAGTCAAAGACAGGGGGGGGGGGGGG
>JAARMF010001486.1:0-28930 GCA_022844705.1 Toxascaris leonina
CGTCTTGGAAAGTGACTCTTAGCAAGAGCGCATAAATACTGATTACCGTTTGAAATGATTTCCCTATCTGATGTGCTGAGTGAATTTGCGTCTTTGAACATTCACTCAAATTGTGATCATCGACATGAATTATCACTGTGAACATTTGTGCTGCATGTCAGCTTGATCCCTCTCTTTGATAGTGACCAAAGGAATGCGGATTATACGATACATCAGATGCTTCATCGACAACATGTTCAAGATGAATTTCAACGTGTAATTTGCGCTTTTTCGTTGTCGAAAAAGTTGCAATTCATCGTTGATGATACACATTGCGTTCAAATCGAAATCGATTCGAATATGTTGATAGTCGTTTCTGAGGTTACATCTGAAATGTTTACGTCCTTTTACCAACTCTGAACTTTCAGCACTTACACATCTTGTGGGCACTTCTCAAGGCACTGCTGCTTGTTGTTTTTCGTTATTGGCTGCGAATATCCTCGTTTACAAGACATTCCTATACGACCATAACTGCATTGCAGTATAACTGCTAGTAGTTGGCTGTCAAGTGTTTTATGCTGTTCTAAGGACGTACTATTGCGGCGTCATGTCTGTGTGCTTGTGTGTATGCGAGTGAGCGAGTGTGTATCTGTGTACACGCTAGATATGTTCGCCTATTCATGATTATAAGTCTCGTTAAAGCTTTTAGCTAGATAGCGATGAATGAGCTGCAAATTTTGGCGGGTATAACGCTCACCGTAGCTGAACGCGCTGAACTGTAGTTAACGTTGATCCAAAGTTTTAGTCGTTTGTGGGAGCCGAAGAATGTGTGTGCATTTCACACTAGTTGCCGTTTCATTTTACACTGGTTGTCATAACGAACGAGTTTTTTGCAGAATGTTTCTTTGGTTGATCGGATCGATCGGAATTTCACGGTATTATTCTGCTGATTTCGTTAATTTTAATTAACGAAATCGGTCGATGCACTGGGTGCAGTATAAAAGCGCACAGTGTGCTATACTTTCTGGCACGCTTCTTGAACGTGTTCTTTTTTGCTTCACGATGAAATCTCACACTGCTGTTATAAATTCGACCACGTCAGCGATAAAAATTTTCAACGAAACACTCTGCTCGAAACGCCACTGTTTCTCTCAAAATAGTGCAGCTCATAGATTGTGATGTTCATTTAGACGGTCGAGTAATTGCTAATCACCGATGTCATAGCAAAATGAGTCATCGTTGAAAAAATGTTGTGCGACTGCTTTACAAAGCATCATCGTATATCGCTTTCACCTTGACCGCTTCTTATGCCTTTCATTTCTTAAACTACTTCCAGTGAACAGCAGTTCTTCTGGAGCACTGAGGACGAAGCACAATTGACACCTTTCCCGCGAAGGCGATTTTATGAAGACAATTTTTAGAAGTGTTGTGAGCGTACCTATTCGAGCATGCGATCAGGTGATCACAGCCAAACCTATGTGTAACACCTTCTTCAAGCACTGCTTCTTTGTGTGACGTTGCAGTGTTGTTTATCACCCGACGACGAGGTGCAAGTATCTAGAATTGGCTTGCTGCACATTGCTCTTTTGGTTGTCTAAAACGCCATTGATGTTATTAACGGATATCGGTGTGTTGATGTGTCACATAACAATCTACCATAATTAATTCACCTTTCTTCTAATGAATACTGATTGTTGCCATTCGTTGACAGAAAGACTACAATACTCGTTGAGACCACAAAAAGGACAATTGATCAACACTGTGGAAAACAGTTTTTCCTTACAATGAGTGCAATTTTATTACGCACGACGTTCATCTAGATGCCTCGTTGCCATAGTGATGGCAAAAGTACGCACGTGTGCGGTTATTCAGGTAAGTGCACATATTCTAGTGGTGTTTTTAACGACACTTGCACACATCTGTTGTCCGCATAGTGCGTTCTGCCACAATTCATTTCGTTAAGTGAGGCGTAAGCTTTACCACTAGTACTGGTATTTTTTTGATCGTTGTCACTCAATTTTCTTCTCATTTTGACGTTAATTTCCCCGTCCATTATTCTCACAATTTTTTCATTAAGAAAAAGAACGATGTTGGCTCAATGCTTCGACATCAAACCGTCGAATATATTGCAAATCAACTTTGCGTTTTCGTTCGCTTTTATTTTTCCAAAACTTTTTACCATTTGAATTCCACAAAAACTTTCCTTTTTGAATTTTATATGCACAATCTCTCGTATGTAGTTGCTTTCAGCGGTTATCTAATAAGATATGCATCTGAGCTAGTTTCAGTGAAGTGTTCAACTCGCAACCCTTTTTTGACTAACACCTTAACAACCGTCGAAAACAGACAATGTGTAATTCCTACAGAAATGTTGGTATAAGCAAGAGAACTGTTTGTCAGTGTGTGTGGTGATCGATGTAGAGCAACAGTCGAACTGAGAAGAAAGCTCGAGTTTTAGTGATGCATCTTGCCTGAAAAAGAGCGCAATGTTGCGAGAGCACTTGCAGCACGTGTCTATTGTCGCTGTTTTGTTGCTGTTTGTCGCTTCAGTGTGCGCAGCAACGCGCTCCGCGCTCTTTATTTACATAGACTTTTGCCGAACGAGCACGCCATAGCCCATCGTCGCAGATGCGGCGTCCGTTGCCCATCGATGTCTCCTCCAGACGCATCGCACTATGCTCGCACTTGTCGTCGTATGTTGAAACCGTTGTCGGTCAGATGACGATGGCCATCGTTGCCTCTCATGACAGCACGCTACTGTGCTAGCATCATGTTACCGTCCTGCTACGATGCATCTGAGCATGCTTGTTTGTGGCGCTGTCATATACTTCAGGCAGCTGAGCGTGACGCTTCTAAGCCAGTATCTGACAAATTCTGCTACCGCTGCACTGCAACGTCTTCGACGGGTAGTAATAGTCAGTCATCAAAATGTGGCATTGTGTGTGTCCAAATCTTTTTCCCTACTAATCCCATTGTTGTGACAGAAGTCTTCAACAACTCCATCCCATCATCCATCACTGTTCTAAGATTCCTAATACAACACTGTGCACCACGCCATTCCATGCCAGACTGGCACCAGTCCACGAATTTTGCGAATCAGTTGCAATCATTTGTCCAGTCAAAATCAGCAAAGTGAATATTATTTCGCGAGCAAGCACTTCTTCGCAGAAGGCGAACGTGAACGTCAAAGAAATCGTCCCATCCTGCCATCATACCTCAGATTGCAGAATTCGGCATGAAGAGTGCTAATCTTGCAACAGATTGAATGTTGCGTTGCTTTCTATAGCAAAATATGTTCAGTGGTTTTGTTGCGATTATTTGGCGAGTTCGATTCAGAGCTGAATTTTTTTTTTTTTTTTTTTTGGCTGCTTCAGCTGAGTGGATTGATGCTTCCGAGAAGTGACTAATCGTACGCGATGCCGCGTTCAGCACCACAATATTATTAATGAGCGAGAAATTACTATGGCAGTTATGAGTCGATCCATTTTCATGCACTTTTCAAACATAGTGGCACCTGTCTGTGCACACATACATGCGACTGCATGCTCCGCAGTTTCAACCTGAGGACAGTTAAAGCCAAAGATAAGAAATTCGGTGGCAACGCTTTGTTGATGGCAAGTGCTGACGGATTTCGTTCACGATCGTGATCTGATGGCTTCACTTTCCATACAAGTCAACATCCCCTTTATCAGAAGACATTCACTGAAATTTATTTGGTAAAGTGTGCTAAAGTGAGACCTCCCATGACTACTCCTCACATTTGCGTAGTCAGGTTTATAAGGAATCAGAGGCGTATAAATGTGAAAAGAAACATTTCACACCGGTCGGTACTCACTGAGATCGGTCGAATCGCAATGGAAACGAGTCTTTTCTGGAAGTTTTTTGTTTGCAATCATATCACTTGAAATGTGAGAGCATTTATTTGCGTACTTGCTGTTACTGATAGTATTAAAGCTGACTGATCAAGTAGATGANAACGCATAATTATCTATCGACACAGCCACCCTAACAAGTTTCTCTACTGGCTTGTCTAGTCGATTGGTGATAGCATAGAGCTAAGCCTGGCTAGAAGGTGAGTGAAGCATGTTAAAGGGTATTCGTTTTTGCAGTTTATCTCTACGAACCAAACAAATATATCGGCTGTAAAATGATGTTGTCGCGTTTATTATGGTAGCACGATAATGCGTCATCTATGCACGTGTTTTGAAAGCTTTTTGTTGACGTTTCGACTCGTAAAGCCACTATCAAAGCGGGCATGTCTTAACAACCGAATTGAAGAGGAACGATGGAGATCATTGAACAGACAAGCGTCAGAGATGATGCAACGCTCGCCGCAGCAGAAACATGGAAGCAGAGGAGAAATTCCTGCCATCTGCCTACCTCAAACGGCAACGGTAGTACTGCGCATTGTTCTCGTGTATAGCTTTTGATCAATCATCGTTTGCATAGATCTCCTGCTATCTTTGGCATACATGCTGTTTTTCGCATAGTCGCTGATTTCATCTGTCACCAGTTCGAATAGGTATTTGACAGGTATCTCTGCTTCTTACGTTAAGGTTTGTGCCCAGGTATGCTTTGTTGTCATTGTTCCTTTCCTGTTCCCAAATACCCATCTTAGCTTATCTATTCGATTTTTTACAGGTACTTGATTTGACAGTGGATTGATGAACTGCAAAATCGACGATGAACACTTTCAGAGTTCGCATATCGATGACGCAGTATCAATCTTACCACATTACTTTCGACTCTCTTGACCGATCGAACCGCATGAATGCTTCCCGTGGGATGAAGTTTCTATGCGAATAGCTAATGTAAAATGAAAATCCGGCCGGTCCGGAACGTACCCACCTGTTTTTTGGATTCAAGAAATTATATATAGCTGTTGTTGCTGTTGTCGCAATCATTGCTGTTGTTATTTTAGCCTACAGTATGCACCATGATCAAAAAGTTCTGTAGATCTGGTTCGATTGGTCTTCCAGTTGTAATTACCGGACAGGTAAAGAGACCCGAAGGCGGTGTTAATTTGCAAAGGTGGCAAAAAAGATGGAGCCTTCCTGAAATAATGAAGCACTTTGCGAATCACTTTTTCTGTGATATTTTTGATTGCGAGCGTCATGAGCCGTTACAGTGCATACTGTGAACCGAACGCTTTCCAGGCCCGTGCAATTTATTTGCCCAGCAAAATTGACTCAATTAGGCGGAGCGATTCTTGTGACTCACCGAGTTCACATAGAAGGTATTGTTGCTTCCTGCAATATGCTATGCAGCTTGACTGTGCATTGGCTTGAGACCGTAGACTCATGGAAGTTGTGCTATTCTGATAGATGCACGTTGTGAAAATAACTGTTGGCACGCTTTAAGATGCGACTGTGCGACAGCTGCATTCTTCGCCTGCATGCTGATTGATCCACGAGACATGGATTGTGGATGCTCGACTAATGCGGTATTATCCATAAGCACAAACAGCAGTTGATGGTTAAAGACGGAAAAGGCGAAGCGGTGACAGCAGTTACATTCTGCAGAGTGTAGAAAGGACCATCTTATAGCAGGTTTTAGAATAGTATATTTATATTTGAGGCAGTCTCCTATCAATTTTGGAATTTCAGTCAACAGTGAACTGAGCAAATATGTCTCTCAAATAGAAATAACACACGGCATGAGTCCGAATAATGAGAAAAGAGCAGCGTTATTGTGGTCGCCAAGTCCAAGATTTCACGAGACTTGAACTCGGATCCGCGATCGCACTCGTTTACTAGCACTCTCCAGCGACTTATACGAATTAGCCGCAACTTGCAGCATCTTGAAGAGATCAACCGCGAACAGTAAAAAGCGATGAAAGAATTCAGCGTCTCTTTGAAGATTAATGAAAAATACCAGCGAATTTCAGCTGCTCAGTGGAGTGTTGTCTGAAATCGCAAATTTTTTAGCATGTGCAGCGCTTCCTCTTCAGAGAGACTGTCATTTGTTCGCTGCTATAAAGCTATTAATAGAAATAATGCAGCTCATATTTGAAGCCGTCAGGCAAAATATCTCTACTGGCGACTTACCAATTAGTGATTCAGGAATCCATTGTGGAACAGTAGGTCTCAAAATCTGCAAGACCTGGACGGGAACTAGAGGGGTGGGGGTGGGAAGAGGGGGTGTGGGGGAAGGAGGGGAGAGAAATGAGCCAAGTTTATTTGCGTTCTGAGTATTTGCCTGAATATCTCTATCAAGCCAGTGTTCCTCGATGTCCCATCTTTGTCGTCACAGATGTTCGTACTCAGCGAATTTCTGAGCCATCGAAAAAAACCGTATGTTAACGGATTTCATTATTTCGTAATCGCTGTTATCAATTACTAATGGCCGTTGAATTGACGACATGTTAAGCATCAAAACGAGAATCTGTGGTGGACTTTGTATCATAGTTTGCCTGCTTACAGAGTTGAAAGCCCATTTTAGAAGTAGAAGATGATAGATATATGTCATATATTTTTAGAAGGAAGTTGCTGCCTTTCGAGATAGAGAGCGATTGCTTCATTTTGTGCGTCATCCAAACGACTTTCATTCTCAGTGGCTGATGGAGTTTACACCTTTGTTGCTCCTCAAACAAGCAAATCGGATGCCGAAACTCTTTTCGAAAGCATTCGGCAATTGTCTAAATAACACAGAAATTAATTAATCTGCGTGTTACGCACAAATGAATGGCCAATCTGAAGTCATTACGACGTGGGTGCTTTTTATGCTCGATGCAAAGTTTTCATTACCCGAACTTTTTGACTGACGTCATCACACTAGGAGTATAGCCGTATCGATTGGACACATCATTCGTTTTTATCACTTACTACTGATGAACGATTCTACCGCGTCTGTGTCGATGATATCAACGAGCAGTATAAATGACTAGCAGAGTTATGAGCTACTTTGTGATAAAATCTTATCACTTCAATGCCACCAAACCTGTCAGAACGGCGAAGAGAGACCTCGTGACATTGAAGTTATGCTTTATTTTCGATTACCACTGTGACTATTCATCTTGTCAGCGAATGCTCCTCATCGAGTGACTTTGTCGCTTCACGACGAAGATGTTTCAAAAGTTGCTGATTCGGTGTACATCGACCGTTCTATCGCTCTACGGAAGCGTTCTGTCAAAGTCACTCCATTCGTTTGCGCTTGTTCGAGCCACCATTCATATGCGTTTTATCACCTTTCCAGTAAATCAAGTTGGCATTATTCACAGAAGCATGAATTTCAGATGTCAGCCAATTCGTGCGTTTCAATTCTTTTATATCTCTCTAAATTGGACAATAAAAGTGGCTCATCTGCGAACAACAACACCACTTTCATAGTACATTTAGAGGTGTATAAAAGTGGATCAAAGTGCAACAATTTTCATGCTTCTGTCGAATATCTGCGCTCGAAGTTGTTTATGAGCTATCGGAATATGTGTTTCCGTTGTTTGTTAGATGCTTTTTGTTATAGGCGAGCTGTTTGTGATGCGATTTTTCGGAAGTGGTATAATTTCTCGAATCAATCTTTGCCTTCGTCGTTCCAGTATAAGCTCGTTTTGTTTGCATCACTTCCAATGATAGCCTCTGTCTCAGCTATTTTCTGCCGAAAATATTACCATTTCCATCAAAACATTCCTATTTATTGACATTACTACCGTAATGTGCAAAGGAAGCGATTGTCAATAGAACATTGGTGCTTGATGAATCGTTAGAACTTAGAATTGTATTTCCGCATTTGAGCATCGCATTAATTTTATGGGCATATTTTTATGTTTTCGAAAATAAATCACTCAGCGACGTCTTCATATAAAAAGTAGCACACGGTTTTTGATGCATAATGTACTATGAACACGCCGTGACCATCGTACTGCTCTCCTCGGGTGTCTACTAACGAATGCGTCGTGGGAAGTTCCAGCTTGCATTCGCGATTTGTGAATAATGCTCCCACTTACCTGCTTTATGCTTCGTTGTCTGCGGTAACAATTCAATGACTGTTCAGTTTGTGCAACTGATGTCAATTCAACAATTTCATGCCTCGCCCTTGAGTCAGCAGAAGCTTTGCGGTGGTGCTTGCAGAGTGACCAAAAATGACACATTCAGACCGGTGCAGCGATTGTCAAAGTGAAGTGAATATATCTCAGTAAGTTCGAGTCTATGAGAGTTCAAACTGCTACGTTTTTGCGCAGTGTGCAGTTGCCAGTGTTCCATTGTTACTTTCGTCTTTGAATAACTGCTGACGACCATTTACATGGATTGTACTGGTGAATTTTTAAACAAATTGTTGCACAACTCGTTGAGTTTTCGTTGCTTCGGCAGAAATGAGTGACGTCATAGTAATTGCAACTTGTTTTTGATTGCTAATTTATTTCAGGACATCACTTCTTACTGTGAGATTGATTTGGTTATCTCCAAATCGAATATTTCTTCGTGACGGCTCTCCTCGATCCACTTCCCAATTTGGCACCTCGTGGCCCCAAAGTAGAAAACGCTACCACGCTGGAGCTTTGTCCACCATCCGCCGAGAAGGCTGCCACTATTGGCAGTGCCTTAGAATTGATGGATCTCATCAATCCATCGATTCTACGGAACACACAAAATCTGCAATCAGTTGCGCCAACAATTGTTCGCTCACCGTCGCCATCGACGATTAACTCGTCAACGAGTGCTGCAACAGCGACTGCAACTGCGGTAACTAGCACACCGAGTGTGAGTGGCCAAGAGACTCCTATTATCGAGAAGGCCGAACGTCCAAGCCTCAGCTATAAGGACCTCATTATTGAAGCGATCGAGAGCAGCCCTGAAAAACGGCTTAAGCTCAACGAAATCTATCAGGTTCGCACTTCTTCTTTCCTGCTTTTTTTTCACTTTTGGCTTCAGTTTGTTCTTCACTTTCAAGGAAGAACCTCAATAGGAAATAGGAACTCATTTGACGGCAGGTCATTGCATCGGTAATGTTATCCCAGTTTCTGATGTTTGGCGACGGGGCTTCTCTCCTCTTCACTTCTTATGAGCTGTTGATAAAGAATGCGATTTTTTCCTGTGTTGCCGAAAAGGTTGTTCTCACGTAGAAAATAAAAATCTCTATAGAACCGTCACAACTTCTCATCACATTCTTCGCCAACACCACAAATTATTTGTTTCGTCAAGTGCTCATCGGCTTTGTCCGTCAGTTGATTGCTGTAAGACTAGCAAACTTACTGGACCTTTGCTAGAAGGCTAACGAATGTTGACCCTTGCTTCAAGAGAACAGTCCTTTCATATGAGCGTATTTCAATTAAGGCAATCACGAAAGACACTGCTTGCGCCTTTATGTACGATGAATTGAGTGCGATACTCAAGTTGTATAAAAACGAAAGGCATTCTGTGAAACGAGTACATTATTTTGATCTCTTACTTCTTTGAACTCTTGAAGTTTTGATCGTGGACTTCAAGCTATGAACTGAGCAAAATACAAAATGTCCCAATAAGATCATTTCCATTTAGTTTTTCATTCTTTATCAGCAGGCAGCTCTTTGGCTTAATCTCATTACTTCCCCAGTCCATTCACGTAGTTTCCGATTATCCAAGACCGGTCGGGTGGAGCAGTGACTAATAGAAGATGCAGCGATAATATGGGTCATCTCTTGCCTGTGTCTGAAAGAACTTATTTGGTGTGAGCTTTACTAGATAACTGCTTTACTACATTGTTTACACAGGTGAGCATTCAAAGAGACTAAATTCAAGCTTTTTAAGCGAAAATTCAAGCAGCTTTCCAGATGCACTCAATTCTTTTTCATTTTTAAACAGTCAACCGATTATGCTACAGTATGGGAAGCTGTGGCGAGGAAATTGGACAGTTACGTCTGCGTTCCATGATCATATGATAGGACTCACTAAACCGGGACTTCAAAAATTCGCTTCTGATGTATCGATCGGAACAACTGATGCATCAGCATCACCAAGCATCTTCAGNGAACTGCTGCATCAGCATCTCCGTCACCAAGCGCTTTCAACAATTTTTGAGTATGAAAAGAGGTGACTTCATTGATGGAATTAAGAGAATCACATTCACGACTCTCCTGGTCATGTGGTTTCGGCGCTGTGTTAATTGCAGTCACGATTCCTCTCACGGCAAGGATAGGAGTTGGAGTCAATTTGAATAGAGACGGCTGCCGTAGACTGGCCGAATAGAATCGAGTTGGACCTACCTCTTCCATAATGTCGTAGAATAAACGAAACCTCAGTCGTTGTTCCGATTGTGAATGGGATCGAGATCGCTTTGAAGCCAAGCTTTAGACATGCTTATTCGTTTCAAAGAAGAGCAGTAGTGCCTACATAACAATCACTTGTTTCATTTTGTCCCTTAAACAGGACTAGCCAAACATTTTATGCTTACTAGTGCCAGTTTTGAGTGCTTCTGCGAGTGAGTTTAATGTTACATTTTCATCTCACTGGAAGTGACACTTCGTCCTATGATGGGAATTGCGAGTTTTGTCAACCTAGTTTCATAGAATAAACCCATATTCGTACACGAAACACAGCGACGATTTTGTTGTCCCCTTAACGTATGTGCCATATAGCAACAATTCGCTCAATTAGATCACCAAGAGTATACATACGTCGAATTTCCTTTTCAAATCTCCTCTCTCAGATGTCGTATACTGTTGAGCGTGATTGGCTGCTCCATTGAGATATTCGCGTATACGTGTTCTTAGAGAAAATAAGTGCAGCGAAGAATTCGGAAAGAAAGACGAAAGAGATATACTTGAGCGTTAACTACACCTGGCGCCGATATATCCTTTCAACATTTTGCAATATTCGACGCAATGATTGAATCGTCTGATCTTTGCAACAAGAGCACACAAACGGAACACGATCGCAACAATATGCGTTTTAAAGTTGTTTGAAGATTGTGCACGTGACAACTAGAGAGAGGGGAAGGGAGTTGTAAAGAGGGACCGAGGGAAGGAGATGTAACTGCCGAGGAAAAGAACTGCAGTTGTCTAGGATCAAAGGAAAAGTGCCGTAAGGCTTCATCAGTGACTAATATGTCTTGATGGTGACTCTGAGGTGCCTTCAGCTAACCAAGGTGGCATAAAATGCAACCACAGAGATGATTAGTAATGCACTGCATCTGCCATATCGATGTTTTTATTGCCACCTTATTTCATCGTACAATGCGCTTATCTAAGTATCTGCGATGGGTATTCAAGCATATGTGACGCTAATTATGAAATGCCCTCCCATATTGAGCCTACTCGACATGCACAGTCTATTTTTTAGATGTTGAGTGCTTTGTTGATGGATATTTAGGTATTGCTGATATCACATCGCCACAAATAACAGAGGGAATGTCTGGAAAGTACCTTTTCAATTTTTCCCATAAAAATTGCAACTTCCGCGAAACCAATTAGTTTTCAAAAGACGCCATAAATGTCAGGGTAAGGTTCATCCTGTAGACGGCCATATGTGACTTGAGAAGGACTTTGTTATCGTTGATATAATGGGCTGTTTTCGAGAAACATGCAGTATCGTACGTTTCATTGTTGTTGTTATAACTATAGTTGGCCTAATGATTTAATAGGTTGAAGCATAGAAGCACATATCGCACCAACCCCCTGACAAGCCTATCCACTCTCCTGCACTACATCTTTCTTCAACGAATTTCTCACTAGAGATAACATTAAAAGGAACATAGGTGATTAGTGAATTTAAAACGATTATTATGGCAGTGGGCAGCAATTCTTTCTGAAGTGCATTTGATTGTTTATCGAAGAACTGCTGTGGTGCATCATCGGGAAGAACTTCCACAAATTTCAATCACTACGAACAGCCCTGCAGATGAAGCATGCCAGACTGCTGCAATGTGATTTCTTGGCGAGTGCAATTTCATTGGGAAGTGTGATTTCACCGCTAACGCATGCTACAAAAGCTTTGCTTCAGCTGACCATCCCATGTGGCGTCAATCTTTGCTCATTAACAGTTCGATTTGCAATTGGGCTGTTTTGTGAAGTTTCTTGTTTTGCTTCGCGCTGCAAATATCGCAATAACCCATCAAGTTCATGGTTTGGTTGCAAAAATTTGCATTTCGCGTGCTACGACTGCCTTTCCACGCAATTAGGTAGTATAAATGTGTGACAAGTGTCGCAAAACCTTCGATTGAGGTGACATGTTTTCGCTGCTTTCACTGTTCCTCTCTCTCCTTCGTCTCCCTCTATCTTTCCTCCGAAACCCCTGTCTTCCACTCTCCTCACTGAAAAAATCCCTTATTTTAACACAATTTCTAGAGCTCTTTTGCTCTAAACCTTACAAATTTTATTTATTGCGAGTTGAAAGATTTTAACGCTGAAAATTGATGCATCAACGAATGATAAAAAAAATCCACTCAGCAAGTAAGGAATGCAGTGTATTATTTAAAAACGTATCAAAATGTTCACCGCTTCCAGCGAATATACATAGTTTCCACAACTAGCTCGTCTATAAACCCGTCAGTGCAAACTTGTGGCACATATCCGTTGTTTATGAGAGGAAGGTTGTCTGATTTAATGTCCGACTGATTGGTGTGTGTGNGAATGCAGTGTATTATTTAAAACGTATCAAAATGTTCACCGTTTCCAGCGAATATACATAGTTTCCACAACTAGCTCGTCTATAAACCCGTCAGTGCAAACTTGTGGCACATATCCGTTGTTTATGAGAGGAAGGTTGTCTGATTTAATGTCCGACTGATTGGTGTGTGTGATTGCTCTGTGGACTACTTTTGTCGGAAACGTTTATGTTGTTTCTCATCTATAGATTCCCCTGCAATTCGTCGACGAGCCAATTGCACCATTCTCGATATAATTGGAAGATTTTTGAAGACAGCGTCACCTCCAAGCAATAACAAGTACGATTAAAGGGAAGAAAACTAAGAATTCGCCGCAGCACTAGCAAATTTTCTACAAAACGCCTATCCTAACAATTGCAAGTATACGTTTGTAGGTGGCTGTCTGTCTGTTTGCTAGCCTGTGTCCCAAAAAAGCTACAGCAGCGCATTTTCATGATCAGAATTCGCAAACTAAGTGCTACATCAAATGCAGTTTTCTTCTGTCTGATTGTTTCCTTTTTGCTGAACGACCAACTTAGAAGCGACATCAAAGTTATTAGCATAGGTGTCCGTGCAGGTGGTCAGATCGGACAAAGTCGCAGAGTCAGTTATGTTGTGTAAGGAAAGTATTATCATGTGCTAGGTATTTCCGACTCGATTTGGTCGAATTACGAAAAATGCTGACCTAATCTCTCAGGCATTTTCCATCATTTGTTAAGCTTCTTCGTCTGAGAAGTACTATGAAATAATAAGCCCAGAGTAGCGATGGGCTTTTTTTGAGGAGCAGCCTTCCGTTGGATGTGATTCATGTTGGAAGCTGGGGTTCCAAAGATCGAAGAGATATAAGCGAATAGAAAGAGCGCGACGTGAGACGTGTCGCTTGCTCATCACGACTCACAAGCATTATTTCCCCTTCAACTGCTCCAGCTGTTATTTTTAGTTTCTAAGCAAAAGACACGATAAACGAACCACAGAACATTGAAACTTGCAGTCATTCTATAAGCTCGAATCCGCATCCCTTTCTTTATCCAACGTCCTTCCCATAAAGAATCAGTGCATTACTTCCTACGAAGGAGTTTCTGATGAGCACACTAACTCGTTCACGTCTAGCTTGCTGCTGCTTTCGTGTGAACAGAGTTGCCTTCATGCACTTATATAATATATGCTCCGTTATGCTTTTTTCCCTTATTCGAGGTCCACAAGGCTGTCACTATCTTACTTATTGCACCTGTTGAGTTCATCGTACGAAGGGCACTACATGCATAGAGAACAAATGCCGAATCTCTCTGCATAGAGGTAAACATCGAAACCACGTTGGCACATAGAGTCGATGCTTTTGCACTTTTAAGCGGCATCAGAACTACATCGATGGCGATTCATATGATCAACACAACGGGTGCGTTAGAATATTTCCACTCTAAAGGATCATCATCACCTCAGAAAAAATTTCTTTGCACTTCCATCATCCGCAGCACTTCATTCTCCTCTAACAACATTTGTAGAAGCGCATAGTTGCTGTACAAATTCGAAGAGTCATATTATTAAAGCGTTGTAGCCATGAAGACACGTCGAGGTTTTCGAGGGGTTTATAGTTACAGAAATGTCAAAAGAATGACTAGTTGCCGTAAAATGTCGAAATTCTGTGTGACTCAACGCCCCAAATATTTGGTCTGTTTGTTGTTTTATGACCTTTTTAGTGATTCGTACACCCATAGTGTCGCAAGGTAAAAGAAATATCCTCACCGTTTAGATGCGAATCATTGCCAAAAATGAAATTTTCCCTCATATCCGAATCTCATAGCTTAAGGTAAAAGGACTTAAGGAAAGATGATTGAAACGACATCGCAATGATTACTTTTGTCTTCCCTAGTCAAACAATTGTGCTGTCCAAAAAACACCAACTGCTTGTTCCATTTTGAAAAGGGACATGTCACCATCTTTCGCTTGGGTCCAGCCTCAATCTGGATGAACTCTCTTCCCGACTACGATGAAAATTCCGTGAAATTCCTTAAGAATTGCAGTTTTGAAAATCCTTAAGAACTGCAATTCTGAACTGGTGAATAGCCTAAACATGAGGACGGAGAAGAGGAGGAAGCAGACCATGAGAATCAAAAACGCCGTCCCGTTTTCATATTATTCCATCGACGAATGGGGTCGACGGATGGATGTTTCGTTCTGCAGTCAACGAGTAACATCAACTGTCGCTTTATTGGCTATGCAGACGTTTCAATTTTGAAATCATCATGTGGACACTCCAAGTTGGTGAATTGAAAGTCGTTTTAATGCAGTAAGAGATCCTCTAGGTGACAGGTTTTGAGAGTTACATGCAGCCGAAACATCCGTACAACAAGCTACAATTGTTGTTGATCACTCGGAATTCCATAGTGATGGGAGATCTTCAACTGCTTTCCACTACATCACATTGTCTGTATTCGCGTTGTACTCATCCGTGTTCATCCTCCTGGAGGGTATCCATGAGTGACGTTGAATTATTTTTGTGCAGTATACGAACAATCCAGACCAATAACGACGCATCATATATCTCGAAAAGGAACATCACATTATTGCTCACTCACTGAGGAAAAAAAGGAATTGAAACCGATGAATAATCGGTGCGATAGAGCAGATTCGTTCGCTCATATCAATTGAGAGGATTCAACAAGAAGAACTGCTGCACGATGACGCATGTTCCCTTCAGGAGGAATGGATGTAAAAACAAACTGCCCAATCTTTGCGATGTTTACGCACCATCCTATCTATTGCTCACTAATAACTCACTTCCTGCGCTTATCTACAACAACACCTTTGTTCCTTACATCACCTATAACATTTCAGTTCATTTTAAGTATGGCCACTAGAAAAAGGCTGCAGTAGTACACCATAGATATCGTCAGCATTTCACTGAGAAAAAGACAAATCCAGAAATCGAGGAATAGCAGTTCCGGAAAATATTTCGGTCGTAAAAAATCAACGAAGGAGTTGATGAGTTTGTGAACGATGCACAAAGGGTTTACGAAATACGAAACACAACACGAAAATCCGTAAGTTTGCTTGCTTTTTTGTTCATAGAAACATGGTGCATATTTGTCATTCAATGTAAATAGCATGCAATTAATGAGATGCAGAGTGTAAGGGCATCTTTCGGGCACCAAAGATCATCTCACTATAGGTCGGTGCACTCTCCGATAACACGTCCAACGTTGTGCCCCCGTCGGCTGTCAGCTATTCGCATGCGAATCGAATACGCACTCGCACGTAGACATCCGCAAAAAATTGTTTTCTCTATCCTTTCGATGCACTTTTTTTATCGTCATTCGTGCTTCGTTGTTTATGTACGCGACAGCCGACATTCGCTGAATACGAGACTCTTTAATCACTTCACATTTACACTAACCTCCTCACTATCCATTCATCGCGTACTCTTTTTTACACTCGTCGTCTCGTACTCTCTCAAATATTGCATAATAAGTACATGCTTCTAGACATTCTCGTCGTATATGTGATTGTGTTTGTGATGTTCGTTTAGTGTGCAAGCGTTATCTACAGTGGTTTTTTTCTGGCGTCGAATGTTTACATGAAGTTCTTGGCTCATTGGTGCCGACTGTGGAGCGTGTGGTTGGTGCAGCCCTCCCAGTGCGTTTTCGATGAGGGACGTGCTTTCTATAGCCAGCGAATAGAGCAAAACATCCCGACGAGTGCTTAAATTGCTAAGCAAAAACTTCGAGTGGCTCGTATTGCTAGCCATCTGCTGCGTGCGAATGTTTGCTGGACTGGGGAATGGCTATAAGAATATCAGTTCGCACTGGTAAACATCACATGCTCTCTGCATCTTTAGATCATTAAAGATGCTTTGTGATTCTTTGGCAATTGATATATTCCCCTACTTCGTGCTTCATTTTTTACCTCTTTCGTGTGTGCCGCTTGCTCGCCTGTCTTCGATCCATCTATATAATAGAGGAAAACTAATCTATTATATAGTGATCTAATATCTGACAAAGGGCTGAGGCTGCGAAGACCACAGAAATTTAGCAACCAAAGCCATCAACATGAACAGCTGATTGCTTGCTCACATTTGAAGTGAAGCTTCAGCGGTGAAGGCTGTAGGAAAGCGTGGGATCACTCATTACGCTGTAATCACTCATGTTCTAAAATGAGCTCAGCAGCGTGATATTTGGGGGTGTAAGTAGACAAATTTTTGTGCGAACGCTGCTATGCAAATTTGGTCGGCTGGCAATCGGGCGAGCAGCCGACGTGAATGCCAATGAAGCATCACGCAAGTAAAAGGACATGTAAGCAAACAAGGGCAATAAACGAGCAAAACCAACTATTTCACGCTTTCGCAACTTTGGCGACGTATACAACCCCCCTATTGACATCAACTCGTGAGGCACTGCAGCTAGAATTACTGAATGTCACCGTTGGATGACATCCTGCACCAAAATTCCCTCATAGGGGGAGGTTTGCAAAAAAAACGAATCTCTTTTTACGAAGCGCATTTCAGCAGTCAGATTAGTTAAAAGCTGAAGACGTTGTTGCGCAGATTTTTATTCGTTTTTACGAGTCACGAAATACGTTGGTCGGCTGAGGGAGGTAAGGCCATCATTGTGTTAAATTCGCTGGGCTGCTTCTCCACTTGCAGTTGCTTTCTCGCAGCGGAAGTGTTGTCTCCCATAATTTGCGATTAATCTAATTGACGAAAGAAGCAGGTGCTGAATCTGCCATGAGCACTTCATTTTATCGATGTCATTCTTGTCTAAATCTCATAATCATTGCCCACCAACCACCGTTGAATGATTTACTGCCAACAACTCTAATGTTTGCTGATTGCATTGATCACTCAATGAGCTTTCATGCATTCACGAGAAGTACAAAAGTATTTCACTTTTAGAACGCAAATCATTTTCGATGATTTAATACAAATATATTTGAGTCATACTGAATTATTGCCTTAAAAGTGCATTGCGAATTTAACAATGAAAGAGTGCTATTATTCGGATGAGATGTGTTATGTTATACAAGCCTATGTGCACTCTATTTTGCAATGAGTTCCATAAAATTAAATACCGATGCGTTGTGTTTTGTAAAACATTTTGCAGGAGTGAGGCCGGTTTTCATGGGATCGTTCAAAGTATTTCCTAACGGGAGTATATGAACGTCCTGATGAGAAATCAGAGATCACTGAAGCAGTTTTTGGTAATCTCAAAATAAAGGTCATTTTATGGACTCTTGCAATAACGGACCTGAAGAATCAAAAAAGTACAGCATCTTGGTAGGATAGTGATAGCACTGGGCACTGGGTTTCCTCTATGTTAAAGGCCTGAACAATTTTGGACCAGAAAGTTCCCTCGCTGTTGTTCCGACGTCTGACACGTCGAGACTGATCTTCTTTTTGTACTCCATCCTCTTCTCAGCGCCTCCTCTATCCATCTCACTCCGCCACCTAATCCTTCCACAACGTTCTTGATTAAAACCACTTGATAATGTTTGATGTTTTAGGTGATTCGTTTATTGCATCCGTATTATCGCTTGCGGCCAGATCAATGGGGATGGCAAAATTCGATTCGACATAACCTCAGTCTACACGATTGCTTCGTGAAACTTCCGCTAAAGCAAACCTCAGCCAGTGGAGTTGTCGGTAAGCGATAACATCATTTACATTATCCTTTTACTTTTTTCGCACTGAAAATCATTTTCGCTTCATCTGGAAGAGTGCCATAATTTTTAGGCAATAAGAGGCAATCAGTTAACAGAGTATTTCATTTACCCACACAGAACAACTTTGAAATGGCGTCCCTTGCTTGGTGCATTAAATATCTCCGTAAATGATTGTATTATCCTGTTAGAAGTATAGCACTTTTGATTTACATCGTTCTGCTCTCACCTTATAGCAGCTGTGAGAATAACTCATTATGAAAGTGCTTTCGTGTTTAGTGACTCTTTTAAACATTTCAGCTGTCATTATCACTGTTTTCGTTGGTTTATGACGCCACTAAATGTTCGATTTCGCATTGCATATGCTCAGGAATTTAATGGCCTAACAAGATGTCAGTTTGTTAGTCATTTTCAGGCCATTTCTGGACAGTAGTTCCTGAATTGGGTGACAAGCAAACGCTGCGACGGCGAAGTCGCGCAGCAGCTCGAGCAGCAAATCGTACAGCTGCAGCCGCATCGTCGAGCTCCACACAGTCAAATGTCCGAACCAGCAGCACCACCGAAAACACTCCCGTTGCGCCCCAAAAACAACCGCCAGGTCTGTGCCAAAGGAAAGGTGCATAAGAGTCACTATGTTAAGAAACTGATTTACAGTAGTACGACTGGGGGAGTTTTCTAGAGTTCAAGCTGAGAGGAAGCATCCTAAAAAACAGTTTTCCTATGATGCAAGAAGTCATGTGGATGCGATGTTTATAACAGTCCTGTAATGTCGAATCACGCTTCCGCTTCATTAGGCCTTGTTCCAGGTTTCCACTCGGGAAAGTGCCGTGTGACGTGGGCATGCTTGTACAATTGTATGTGCGTTTGTCTGCTTGTCTGTCACGGTCGTTCCAATTCAGCGACCAATGAAGATAGGAATGTTGGACTTTTTGTGCGGAGTGTGACCCACAAGTTGGCCTTTCAGACCTTCTTCCAAGCTGTCTCATCAATTTGAGTGTGATTTTAAAGATATAAAGGGATCATATGCATTTTACGTCAGTCGGAAGGCCAACTGAAGAAGTTTTTGTGGAAGAATGCTTGGAGAGGTCAAATCAGCTGAAGCATGAGTTCCCTTTCCCACTCGGCTTATTGCTTGATGGTGGATGAGGAAGGTGGGTGATCCGATAAGCTGAGTGTGGGAGCTCACATCGCACAATTTCATTTAGCACCTTCAGTTATTGACCAGTGTCAATATTGCGGTTTATTGCAATACTTTTTTGACTTATTGCTTGCAGAAATTGTTGCTGCCAGGTATTACGCATGATCAAAGTTGTGCATTATTTCAGAGAACAAATGAAAGGTTGTAAAGTGAGATAAATGAATGTTTCTTTTAATTAAGGTGGAAGCATAGGATCCGATACGAATCTTAGCGATCAGAGTCCGAGCACAAGCCCTGAGGTATCGTCGGTCAGCTCTCCGGTTGCCACTGGAGTTCAGACACCGCCTGCTGATCAAATACAGGTTCTTCCTTTCGCTATTGGGAATTAATTCTCGGTCTTTAAATGGAAGTCATGCACAGAGTCGGAGTGTATCGTTTGTTCTTGCATCGTGGCAACACGAGCCAGTATTCCTTAGTACTTCATGGGTGCTAAATATGAATACGTAGCAAGCAGACGGAGGATTGCCGCTGGCCGAATGGGATTAATGAGCCCTGAGTCGTCGGTTATATCTGATAAAAAATGTCGCCTGATCTTTTTCTCCCACCGAGTTTACTCTCATATGCGGCATCACTTTGTTTTCGGATGAGTGGAATCCGAATGGTTTTTTTCAGACGGTTGAAAGAATTTGGAAGCAATTCCCAACAGTCAGACGGAATATTGTTTCAGAATGCGCCTACATCTGTGCATAAGCCGCTGCCGTCATATATGAATCCGCTGACCTCTGTTTCGAAGGCAGCTTCAGCACCAGCAGCATCCGCTTGCAATACATCGTCAGCGAGCAGTACAACAGCCAAACTACATGCCTCACTATCGCCTCCTCTAACTTCATTGCTCCACCCGAGCACAGGCCTTGAGTCGATTCTCAACAGTGAAGAGTATAGACTGTACACCCAACAGCTGCTCAACGCTTGCATGTACCAGCAGGTGTGCTTCTGGTTTCTGCTATCGAAAACGACAAACATGATAATCGTCACCATCTTTGAGCGGAAGTTTCAGGAATTGCAGCCACTGTAGCCTATTTGATGAGGTGAATGAACAGTGCCGTCATGTCCAACCGATGAACTTCTATGTGAAGTTGTAAGCACTAGGGCTTGTGATGCCTTTCGAATGATCGCTATCAGCAAGTTGAGTGATGAACTCGGATCCGACTACTGCTTATTGCGTCGTGAGTTTCACTGTGCAGTACAGCTTGGAAAAGAACTGTAAGAGGTGACGTCGAGCAGTTTTTGAGGGAGAATGTAATATTGCGCTTAAATAGTTTAGTAGCAGCTTGTCTTTACGCGTCAAGATATGTCTTTATTCTGAAACCTTGTGATTTTTCATTTTTGCAGGGCCTCATGTCATCGTTGCAGCAACTGGCCGAGCTGGCCGTTCACGTGAATCCTGCTGTAGCCACCTTGCCATGCGCATTTCTGGCCAACAAATTGCCCTTTCTCAGTGGATTACTCTCCAACCCGGCTGCACTTGCTACTCAGATGCCGGCCGTTAGCGCTGCGACGGCAGCCGCGATTACGGCTGCAGCCGTCGGTCTTGCGCCGAATTCGTTGTCAACTGCGACTGCGGCCGCCGTTGCCGCGCTATCTCCCCCTGCTGCAGCAACGCCACAGATGTCACCACCAGGCAGCGCCAGTGCACAGTTACCGGCCGCACTTTTCAACGGTCTCCAGTTCCCGGTTAAAAGTGAATCGCAGTCATTTATGTTCTGAATGATGCTAGTGTTTAGTCACTCTTTGTCTTTGATATTTGTGTCAGGAGGAGGATACGCAACTCGACCATCGTTCTTTGCTTTGACCTGAGCAACGAACCCATCTCCTATGTCGCTCTTTACCAGCAAAACCCTTCTTTAAGATCTCTGAAGTATTTTTATGGACTGTTTTCATATCCTTGCTCCTGATTCAGAGTGAATTATTATGTTCCGATCACTCTTCTAGCTGCATTCAGTTCGGGTTGGTTCAACTCCTCCTTACGCTATTTCCGCCGCAATATAGCCAAACAAACGATGACCAAAGATCGTTGTGCATGCCGAGAAAAGCAGTTCGTGCTTCATTTTTATGTTTATCAATGAATTGGTAGGGGGAAGGGAAAGCTTCAAAGCTAGCTGATGGCGCTTGCTTTTCCAACAAAAGAAGGGAGCTGCAAAATTCGACTCTATACGGCATGCAATCCTGTGGTCGTTGTTCGACAGTGTGTTATTAATGTGGTTGATGCACATGCTGTCGTCGCTACCAACCATATATACTAACTCACCCGATGATCTCTGAACGATTCGTCTTGTAAACCGGTGATCTTTCAAGTAGACGTTTCAGTCGTACACACTAATTTCCTCTGAAGGTCTTTTCGCTCCTCCACATCACTCAATCCTTGTTCCAAATTGATGTTGTTAATATTTTTGTGTGTATGTTGTTCTTTTGATGCTTTCCTGCTCTTTGTTCCTCTTTGTCAGATGTGACGCTCTGTTTCCGATTCACAGTCGAGAGTTTCTTTCAACAAACCATCTCATCAGCACTTCCAGTCACCTCCCTTAAGAGCTTTGTCGTATAAGAGCAAAGCTGAATCTAATCGTTCCATATTTTACCACCACAATTTCCTATGTGCTATCCGTGTAAGTTGCGCAAAGTTTCCGGGACAGGCACTTTCTGAACATCACTGTGGTGGTAATATGGTACGCATTGAATTTTCTCTCCTTGCTGTGCAAAAGCTTCTTCGATTCTTCTGGCATATTTGGATTTTAATGAGGATGTTGCATTTGACGGGTATCCCGTGCTGGGAAGCTGCATGCTATGCAGTACCTCCGACATCAGCTTATCTTCGAACACTAAACTATTTCGATGGTAGTATATGCCAGAAGTAAGAAGNCTTCGATGGTAACACATGCCAGAAGTAAGAAGTAGGCAGTAGCAGTCTTATAGGTCTGTTGAGCTGTGTCGAATGTCATGCAAGTTGTCCAACCAAGCAGCCTGGCACATATGGCCAGCAATATGTAATTCGGCCAGAAATGGGTCAACTCGCGCTTGTGAAGCGCCGTTGCTTTGTGTTCGCTGCAGATTCAGAGCTCATTGAACTATTTTAGTTGCACTGCGTTAATACCCTCACATCAAGCTCCATGCCTTTCCTTTGCAGCTTAGCACCCTCGTTGCTGACACAAAAATACTCCAACTAATACAGGAAGCTTCTCATCTTCCGTATTAAGCGATGCGTAATTTGAAGGTTCAGATTTCCCGAAGGTGAAAATTTTCTTCAAAGGAATGAAAACGTCGCAGAGGAAAAACGAAGGAACCAATGCGAATAAGGCGAAAACTTTATGCAAATATCCGATAAAGGTCGAACGGATATCAGACTTGAAGCACTTACATCAGGTAAAAGAAGGCCATTGGCCAAGTGTGCTTTGTTGTGTGCAGTTTGCAGACAAGTGCGACTCCCTACGCATTATTGTCTTTGTACTATACACTTTCAACAAGTTCATGTAAATGAGTGGTGAATATAATTGTGGATGCCGAAGTATTGTTCTCCCTGAAGAACTAATTAACCTCGTGGCGTTGCAGGGTTGTGTACCTGTCTTCGTCGCTCTTAATTTTCTCGTTCTCTGTCCTTCCCCACACGATGTTACGTTTCTTGCGTCGTCCACAAATGCACATAGGCATCAATTTAGTATTGTGTTAGAAGCGACACTTTTTTATTCCCAATATACATAAACGCAGAGTTGTGCTCGTTAAAAATTCTAGATGGGTAACGTGTTGTATTGCGTACATAGCGCCCTGACTTCTACGCGGATACTTGCAAAGAGGAATGGTCCCACTAAACCGAAATCAATCTTCCTCACTAACAATAAACACGAGCGGATATTGAATCCAGCAGTGAAAATTGTCGACATGGTTGTTACGTTCATGGCAATTTGTTTCTTTTATGTGCATTCTTTAGCCTGTCTNCTGCATTCTTTAACCTATCTATCGAACGGGGCCATTGCTCTTTGCCACTTCCTTCGGGTGCATCAGAAATAAGCATAGGTTCGTTCGTTATTGTATGTACTGATGCCTTTTTTCTTGTTGGCAAGCGCTTTGAACGCTGTGTTGTTGTTTGCTGTCTATTCTCTTTTTCTACTTTGCTTCTTCTTTCTTGGATTGGAAGCAGCACGCTGAACTGTCATACTCAGCGCTAATGTGTTCCGTTGTAACTGTGATCCAGCCGTTCTACGTAAAGAGCTTGACCCTCAAACATACAAGATACGAGCGCCGATGTAAAGTCTTGAGGCAGACACTGCAGCAAATTTTTGAATGAAGGATTCTGTTAATACTTCACCTCGTCGGAACCGTCGTTTCACCTGAATAGAATTTTTGACGTCCTTTGAATCCAATTGTTTACAACAGGAAGTGATTGTTCAAACGAAATGTCACATCGGATTTCGAGTGATGGGTCAGCAAAAAATATGAAGTGTTCATTTATTAGCTGCTCACAAAACTCTGGCGTATAGCAGCGAGTGTAGTTGCGAGCTTTTGCCCGTAAATAGCATTGAGGTTGATACGAGACATTAGGGAGGTCATGCGTTGGGATCCGACGAGGTTACATCGTTGAAGAGTTGTTATGAACGTCCTTCAGAGGGTCACTTCGGTAGACGTTTTAGACAGGTATAGTTGTAAAGGTGGGTATATGTAAGTTATTTTGTCTCATCACATCGGATACGGTATCGACGGTGACTTGTGGAATACTCGATTGAAGTTCTTACTCATCCCTCAGCATTGTACGTTGTGTTTCGTTGCAGTCGTTCCGTTTGTGTCGATACATCGTTGTCTTTGTTTTCTTCTCTTCTCATTTCTTTGGTTATTATCACCGAGTCGCTCTCGTCGTGCAGTTCTCAAAATAAATTTATCCTTACAGATCTCGACTGAGCAATGATTTGCGGCAATAGAGATGACAACTCGAAACTCCGACACTGCATCATCACAGCAACGAGATAAACAATACTCGAAGTGACAACGCACCTCACTATAAGCTTCTCAAGAGAGACGATTCATTTTACAAATCCTCAAGCAAATGCAAGTTTTCGATTGGTAACAAAGCAATGTTAACTCGGGAATTTTTGCCGCTGTTAATAGAACCCCTTGGTATAGAAGTCATTCTACGGTCTAGACTATATCCAAAAATTTCATCGTCATAGGTGACTGGAAGTACCAGAAAAGCAGAGAGAACCTCACAATAACGCATTAGAAAGACGCCTGGAAGTCATATTTGCCATATTTTCTTAAAAGGCTAAAAGGCTTTCGCAAGACTACGAGGGAAATAGAAGATCCGACTTGAAGAGTTTTTGCTGTTAATAAAGGAGTAATAAGAAATAAAAAACAATCGATAAATACACATCATCCTTGCATAAAGTACTCAATGAGAGGTGAAGCACAAAAGTGCTAAATGCAGCATTATCGCATTGCTTCACTCATATTGGAGACGTTGAATTCTGAATCAACAATCGGACGTTGGTGAGGGAACCGAGTAAACAACGTTTGTTTGAAAGAGACAAATTCGACGCCATTACGGTAGTTCTGCAATTCGGCGATGATTCACTTCGTAAACAAAACGCAAATTCACAGTCAACAAGCGCTTTACTGGCACGAGTGATTGGTTCCACGCGTCGCGTATTTGCCCTCATCTTGCACCTTTAAACTCAATAACATTTCCTTTGCTATTCACATCAAACAATGACGTCATCTCACCTGGAAGGTGCAACGATTTATGGCCAAATACTTTCGGGCGAAATTTGCTCCTCACTAATTACCGAATTGGCAAACGTGTACTACTACGCGCTTCCGCAAATCTGCACCTTAACGTCATGCCTACGCTATATTTAAACTGCTGTATATATATATATATATATATATATATATATATATATGCTAGCTTTCTGGTTATTCATTTAGCCCTGAAAGCGCGTCGGGAATGCATTAGAGCACGAAAATTTGCATTAAATTTGCCAAAGGATGAGCTGTATTTCATACTGCTTGACTCGCAAAAGCTTATACGTTGTAAGGAAGAGATATACAACGGTGATATAAGTTGAACATTAAATATTCCGCAAGTTCGATCATTTGAACAAGTTGCGAAATTGGTTATTTCGCTCAGAGTAAAGGCTCGTATCCTGTTAAAACGTGATAGGCTCCCACACCTGTTAAGCTTTTAACGTGCACTAAGCACAGGGAAGTGATTTCCAGCGAAGCGATCCCCATGACGGCTCCCCAACGATGCAATGGAATGAATCTTCCCACTGGACCAACTGGAAATTTTTCAGGCTCGTCGACTATACCTTAACGCAACTGCAATAGATCAACAATTTTAAAAAAGTTGCAGTCTTTGCGTGCCATCAACCTTTTGTTAACAACTATGATTATAGTAAATAAAGCCAAAGCCGCGTCAGACACATCGCTGCGGTACCTGCTATCGAGTTTCCAAGCACAGTCTGCCAAGTAACTAGCCGGCTTCTAGGGAGATAGTAAGCTTGCAATACCAATTACCTCTCAGTTATCATTTTAGATTCTGTTTGCGTCGTCGGAATCCATGGAGAACAAATTTTCCAACAGACACTAGGACCATCTCATCCACCCTCATTACTTATCCTCAAGGATTATTTCAAGCACAGACAGTAGGAGCAGTTAAGGCAACAGAACTTCACGTTGGCGCATACCGATGGCAACTCCTCTTCCCCGAACTCTTTTAACATGGACTAGAGCCCTGCCCTTCTGGATGCACGACACCATTTAACATGGACTAGAGCCCCGCCCTTCTGGATGCACGACACAATTTAACATGGACTAGAGCCCCGCCCTTCCGGATGCACGACACCACATAAAGTTTGATCTCAAAATACTTCAGTTGTATTTTGCTGCGTTGAAGTATAGTATGAGTTGTGAATATCTAGGAACGTTGAAGTGCATATCCTATGACCCAAGAATACCATAGAGCACATTTCACGAAAACTGCCACCCTCTGAGACATGAGAGACTTCTCTGCACTCAGTTTAATGCAGTGTATGGGGCAATTTCATCGACCGTTTTGTCACTAGTAGTTAAATTTTCGAGATTTGGAAAAAAAGTTGCAGTACATAATTGCTCGAAAATCGTATCAGGTTGGCGATACCGACTCGAGGGATGTTTCTATCAATGTTTACTTCCCCAATGATGATCAAATGTTGTTTCTTGCTCTCTCCAGCTGTCTTGCAGTAATTTATTGCTTCTTTAATAATTATTTTGCTTCGTTTTTATCTTCAGTATTTCTTATTCCACTGCACTCTTGCGAAGTTTCGTCATGCTTTCCAACTGCATTGAGGACTTTTTGGTTCACAAGGGCAACGCTCACGTTCCCGAACATTCCTCACCGAGCTGAAGGGGCCTTCGCATCCGCAGGCACCTTCGCGAATGAACTGATGGGGAAAAGCAATCCTCGCCACTACTACAGACTTTTGATATATGGGACACCCTAGTCGAAAATCAATGATCCATCTTTCCGTGCGATTCGAACAGTAGAGGGACGGTGCGAACAGCGAACCCTTAGGAGGGTGAAGCGTACGTCTTGATCGTAGAGATCCCCAAGAACCAGCAGGTCATGTTTATTTTTGCGTTTGTGCTCTAACCAAAGAATGTTGGGTACTGTTATAAAGAAACACAAGCAGTTTTAAGGCACTTGAGAAACGAGTAACGTAAACAACGCGGCCTCCACCTCTAGCAGTCCTCGAAATGTGGCAATTCAGTCTCCAAGTGAGGATGTTAGTCATGAAATGGGATACCATTAGGAAATCAGTCGCGGAGGTTAGAAACAATTAAAACATTAATTTAGTAAAACGACGTCAGGAATCTATAATTTGCCTCCAACCGCTCATGAAGTACGAAGGTTTACTCTTCGAACGTCAGGAGGTGAGTGATTATTGTGAGGCATCATAGTATATCCTCCACCTCCAAAGACATCAGATACTACGACTCAACTGGTTGCAGCGAGACGCTCCTTTAATCATGAGCCGGTCGGTCAAAAAAAAAAGGATGTGTGTCTTTTCGGCTTCAGACGAATCGAACGCACAATTGACAAAAAAAAAATGGACTGAACACGATCTCGCAAATGTGAATACACATCGACACATAACGACTTTGGATATCGAAGTCGAACGAACAGTTAAACTGAAAAATGAACAAAGAACAGTCCGCAAATGGGGAACATTGGGTTGAGTGGGGAAGCACATAGGCGCTGAAAGTTTTGAGTTATTGGGTAATTTCTTCTTCAAATTTCTTCGAATTCCCATTTCGAACGCAAATTATCGCACAGGTGTCGGTATTGATGACATACGTTAATAATGATGGTGCAAGTTTTGGTATGCGACAAGCGATTTACCATCTGCCTTAGAATATGAAGGATAAATCAATTATTGCGGTGAGTGGATGCATTTAGGTTGGAATTCTTTAGAAACTGAAAGCGTTTCAATTTCTTCAGGGAAGGCAGCAGCATCTACAAATGTGACTAAATGGAAAAGCAACGAAAGCGACTCGCATCATATGTAGTTTTGCCGTTCCTCTCATAAGAATAACCATTTTCATAAATTATCGATGAATAAAACATCCACAATCAGAAACCCGTAATTCAACCACACCGACCGCTCTTATCCGTAAATATTTAGAAAAGCCACGTTCTCAGTCTTAATGAGAGTTGCCGGGACTCATGATCTGCAAAATGTTACCTTGTAACCGAACTTCTGGTGCTCTGAACTGCTTGAAAATCTTCCCAAAACTGCTAGTTTGCCGTAAACGAATTCCGATCATGGGAATTCGTTAATTAAGCTGCAGTGATTCCATATCTAAGAGTCGCTGTTTCGTGAAGACCCGCTCGTTGAGGTCCCCTCCCCTTTCCAGTTTCGAAAGTCCCATCTCTTCTGGGGTCCCTCTAGTTGCGATAACCTCGTCTCCTACGAGTTAAGAAACACCGACACTGCAGCCGATTTGCCACTCACAGAACCTTCTAGGGCACGAACCTTAATTCAATGAACGTGGTGCAGAAAGCGCCCTTATATCCATCTATCTGTGAGGGATCTGGGCAGCTAAGAAAGCACATCGTTCTAGACAACAATTAAATTATTGGTGCAAATGGCTTTTCATGCAGGACACAAACAAATTAAGCGCGCATCCCTAAGTAAGCAAAGATCAATCGACTTTTCGGATTCTGCGACAGCTTTGAGAAAGAGCAGGACACCAACGCCTTTTTTGCTACAGGTCTTGTAGCGAGCAAGGCCAGTAAAAAATGACCATCGTCAGCGATCTCTATTACCTTCCCGCGCTTCCTGCTGTCTTCAATGGGGGTGAGTATCACCCAGCACGACCAGGAAACCAACATAAGCTCAACAGTAGCAGCTATTCTTTGTTCCATACTAAAGCAAGTGACCTTGCCGCGGCTCCCTTTTTTTCAAGAACAAGAATAAACGGCAATCTTCAAACCGCAGAAGTTTTTTTCCTCGTCACGAGTCCTAAATGTCTCCTCGCCTTATGAGGGCATCGAACTGCCTGAAGATTTTGCTGAGGACCTCT
>JAARMF010001486.1:29200-41871 GCA_022844705.1 Toxascaris leonina
CCCCCCCCCCCCCCCCCCGATCCGGCGGCCCAGGTCACACAAGTCCCTCTTGTACTCCAGCACTCATTGACTGCGTTGTTGTTGCAGCACCAATAAAGCCTGTGCGATGTGAAATTTGTTCGTAAGGTATATGGTTTGGGAAAGTCATTTTACACAGATGCCATTCCTAACTTCTTTGCGCTGATAGATGCACCTAAGTAGCGTTTGTCAGAGACGGCGTTCAGGCACGTATACCACTGCACATAATGCCATATGTACCTCTATTTTCATCGGTTCTTGATCAGTAACACATGTGGTGCTTACTCGATTGAAACTTCTCCAACTCTTTTCGACTGCCTATTATATTATTTCTCCAATTTATATCAGTTCAGTTAGTGGTGAAGACAGATATAACTCTTTTCTTTATTAGTTACTTGACCCTCGATGACAATGCCTCGTGCCGCACAGAACTGGGGATCCATTTTACCCAAAACGAACTCATTTCAAGTCCTTCGATTCTGTTCTGATTTTTCAAATTTGACCAAGAATGCCGCTGTATTGGTCCAAAAGGCTATCGTTGGCAAGAAACCGGTGATCGTTACTCACGACTGATCTATAAACTGTAATTCCAGTCAAGATCACTGAAGAGGGATTTGGCATCGCCTTTAGCAGTTTTTATAAGATAGGATCATCTTGCCGAGATCATTTCCCAGTGCGATATGGCTTGTGCACTGAATGTGCACATTGCACTTCTCATTCATTTTCCTCAGTAGGCCCAAGTATTCCGATTATAAGGAACATCCGCCTATGGAGATAATCACAGCAAAAATCACTGATGCCTAACAGTAATGCATAGATGAAAGAGTATTTTCTACTTATATGTCATTAACACTGTGCTCTACGTTTGAAATAGTGCCTCCGTTTGTTTACGGCTAAGGAATAAGCGCGTGGAAATTAAAGAAAATAAACCTATAGAAGCATAATGCTTGGGATTTCATCATCCACCTTCTTTTCGATAGCAGCGGTGTTTTGTGCTTCATCTCCTCAAACTGAAGTCGACGTGGGGCGATTCAGAAAAGATGACACTTCTGCATCGAAGTCTTCTGAATGAATATCGACCTGCTCTTGGCAATTGCCTTATTAACAAGAAGTACAAAGCGTTGCAATATTCTGCAGATCTTCCATTTATATACGAAAGTTGGTCATTTCAACGCGAACTGTCAGAATAAGTGCCTTCAGCCTTAAATCTCTTCGCGTCTCTTGCAGACTTTTTTTCGTTGTCTCTGAGCTGATTTCTTTAACGGTAACGATATGTTTGGAGTAGCGCGTAACAGATTACATTTTCCAGTCGCAGACCCGTCCCCAATTTTCATATGCACCTTCTTGCTGTCATCAGCGCCATTCCCCGTGAGATCCATCGAGTTCTCGGCAGCGGTGCGATAATATATATTCTAATGGAAAATATACTAAAGATACATCAGGCGAAGCCTCCGGTCGACAAGGATCTTTGCAAAATACACTTTGAAAGTGCACACCTGCAGGAATGGAAAGCAATAAAACTGTAGAATAAAACAAAAGCCCGCAAAATTGCACTACAGAACGTGATATGAACACGCGTGAACAACAATTCGCTCCCATCTGAGGATATGTGTTACGGAGCGATGCTTCATATGACACACCTATATAACATGCTATGTACCGAAAGTTTCATGCTTATGTCAACAGTCTTAAGCGGTTACTATGTGAGAATATCATCGCCCTCTGCATATTGTGTAGCACGCTACTAACTAATCCTTAACCTAAAAATTGAGAAGCCACTGGCTTTGCGAAATAAATGGTGACAGTCACCCTGAAATGCTGATCATTATTCGGGAGAATCAGCTCTCTTGTGGCACCAGGAGTTTCTACTGCATCACTTGAGTAGGCCACCGCTGAAATCAGTTTCCTTCAACCGCCTAAAACTGAATACGGATGACACCGAAGGTTCATAAAATAAAACGCTCCCATGTGATAGCTAAAGCGCTGCAATCAGCATCTGAAAACAATCCAACTGTCAGAAATATACGCGAACGTTGCTATCACTCAATATACCAGCTGGCTTTGCGTCTGAATTGCGACTCGGTAACTCGATAGGGCGTCACATGTCTATGCGGAAACTAACCCTACTGCAATAACTGTCCGAAAATTGCTTCCGGTTGACGGCTTTATTGCTAATATCTCCGTTATATCACCTATCTCAACAAGTCTTCCCCAAAATTCTACAACTGAGCCTTTTCGAGCAGGACGCATGCTACATATCGATTTGTGATCAGCGTGATAGACCCACTGGTGATCTCGTAAGAAGTTGAGTGCTACGAAATCGAGATCATAAAATGAACGAGTCGAATCGCACAAGTTGTTTTACGAGCACTACTAGAAATTATTTGGATGAACCGAACCATTTGGGAATATCGATGAAAGTGACTGAGTCGATTAGGTGCGTTATTGGTTTTGGTGAATTAATAATGAGGTTAAACACATAGGGGATGAATGAATTTATATGAGAACATTTGAATAATTCTTCGATAGAGATTGATCAAAGTCACAAAAATGTTGCCACAATTGCATCGTTGGTAGCTGAAGGCTAAAAAGCATTGCACAAGACGCTGTCGAATGATTGTTCTAACACTGCTGAAACAGCACAGAAAACTGATGACCTACCTTTGCAATCTGCAAAGATGTGGAGCCATAGCACGTCATAACTGCTCAACATGGAAGCCCAACCACGGATCGTACTAAAGGTAGTTGTTAAAGCAGTACAGCAGTGAAGTTCACATATGTAATGTGAGCTGAAGGTAATGTTCAAAGGAAATGCGATCAACTGCATCGCAAGGAGGTGGACGAGAAAGAGTTGCACTTTGTATCCCCATATGACCACCTCGCTCTGACTTTGCTGTGCTAGATCTGCACCTTGCAATACACCCTTCAATATTTCGCCGCGGCGGCAAATAGGGAGAAAAAACGAGTGGAAAGAAAGAATGAATGAATGAAAAAAGCCTAGCGGGTTCTTTGAGATAACACATATGACCCACACAGACGTGAACCAAAGACTAGTGATGACAACAACTTAAAAATTTCAGCCAACAAATAATTATACAAGGCCTCACTGTTCCAAATGGCGATTTCCTGTTCTCATATGCTTGTTTTTGTCCACTGTCCATTCGAAAAGTCCATTCTTAATGTCCCCTTTTCGAAATGAGAGTGAAAAATAATGAGGCAATCACTCGTGAAGAAACGGAGCGTCAACAGAGACAGATGAATGTCAAGTTAAAATACGCTCCGAATAGTAATATTGATCATTGGCTCACTGGATTACGATGAAGTTAAACAATACGAAAGACACATCGCGGTATGAGCTTGCAATAAAACAGTCACCGTATGAGCTTACAAAGAGCAGGTAACCGCATGATCCACAATGCTCGACGGTGATTCGTTTCAGATCTGACAATAGGTTGCAAATACGTCTGCAATTTAATTAGGAGATGCAGTGAATCGTCGTTAATCATCGCTCAACTTTCGACGGCTTCCGCGATAACTTCCGGTCATTTCGCGAGAATAAACGTAAGCATCAACTGAACGAAAGAGTGATCAAGAAGGCTTTATGTTGCTCCGTTGCTCACATTCGACCACATCCGATCGTTTATTAGCTCTCGTTCGCAATTCGTTGTATTCTCTTCTTATAGTTAGGATGAGAGCATCGACTTCTTCATGAGACATTCCTAAAAAAAAACGGAAAAATTGCGATGCCGCAGGATCGAACATAGCAAAGGAGCAGGAAGCTGATGGAGATCAACAGCATGTTGAGGAATCAAACCAATTCCCTAGGAAAACGCAGCGTACAAATCGGTGCCCATCTGAAGGTATTGGAAAGCGACATTTTGATGAAAATTCGAAACTCCACTTCCAATTTTCAAGTACTGCAGGCTCCTTGGGATTATCGCCTAAAATGCTTGCAAATACTAACAGATTTTGTCTCCCTCACGAGATATAACCATCAAAACCATATCATTGCCTTCATTTTTAAGACAAATAAGACACCGACTAAAATCATAGTGAGTGATATTTCGTTGGCGAAAATGGAGAGCGTCCACACGTTTTGTGAAATCTGTTCAGTGGCTTGTCGCATAGCTATTCTTTCCCGTAGTATACAACTTATTATACCTTTATGAACGCAAAGGCGATAAGTGAACAGGGATGCAGGAATACAACTTGAAATCGATAATATAAGTGGCTAAGACGTTAACTATAAATACTAAGCAAATCCAACTAGTTCACTAAGAAATGGGAAGAAACACGAACATAGAAGGCCTAAAATAGCGAGGATTTTGTGACATCAAAAAGCAAATTTCTTCGTTCGAACCAACTACTGCCTCTGAACCGAGAACATTGTTTGGGAGATAACAACAGAGGAAGTGAATAAAAGAAGAGAAATCCATTACGAAACGCACAGTGGAAAAGCTTGCCACNNNCGCACAGTGGAAAAGCTTGCCACAAGAATAAACCAGAAAAGCTTATACCTACGAAATCTTTGCTTTAATTCTTCCATCCCGAAGAAAGAAAGGCAATTAAACGAGGGCTACTCCCTTATTGTTACCTATGGCGCATGCAATATTCAGATATGGCGGCTGATCTTTCGATGAATGTGAGCCGTAGTTGATGAACTCATAGCCCAAAATGCATTTCTTTGTTCCAGGACACACAACCCTGAAAACTGTGCAGAGAAGCTTCATTCAACAAAACATTTTCAAAAAATGAAAAGAACTAAGAGACCAGAGCTGAACCATCAGTTCTTATGTGATCGAAGTGTCGCCAATAAAGCACACTGATCATATATAATATTTGGTTGTAGATACTGCGATTATGGGAACTGTAGCACTAATGGCCACAGCCTGGACGGATTGCAACAAGAGTGGATTGAGCAGTGATTCCTGAGCTTTTCATCAAATCAGTGCTCATGAGCGGATCGAGCAAAGTTGTGATCTCCGGGTGACGCCTTTATGGGAATCCGCCATAGCCAAGCGCTTTTGAAATAAATCTTTGAAATAAAATGAAAAACAACTCGCTATTCCTTACTTATTTCCAAGAGTCATTAATGAAATACCCCTTTAACATATGCCAGTTCGATGGAAAAAACAGCAGACTTCGGTAAACACCAATGATAAAGGATTCCAAACGAGCAACAATTCTTATGTGCTGCGATGGGACAGTTAACTAACATTCTGTTGCGAACGACAACGATAAACGAGTATCTATCCGTCAACTTTAGTTTCGCCTTTTCAGCTTATCAAACCAATCCCGAAATCACGTGCATTTATCTCGGTTTATTGTGAGGTGAGCTCGTCAAAAAACTGTGTTATTATTTCCACTCAAGGTAAAATACGCCAGAACATCCTACTATTGATAAGCAACCGTGGAAGTGAGTGAAGATCGAAAGCGAATACCTCGCACCGGTGATGCCACGATCGAACAGAATCGATCCAAACAATGTTCGTTCATGTGCGGGCAAACCGAGTAATGATATTGCTTAAAAATCAACTCATATTTACAATGAAACGCTCAACATAAGAATACAGAAAATATCACATACATTTATGAGCTGCTGTATTACTGACCACCTCAGATGACCACAACAGGCTGTTGCATACTTAAGTGACTACAGTGCGCTGCTGCATTTTGAGGGAAGGTTTGCATAGCAGCTTCGCCACAACGAACACAACTCTTAAATGATAACGAATTCCCAGATCTCGGCAATGCCTCGAAATTACTCAGATGACATTATCCCTTTTTCCCTTCGGAGGAAACCAAATCGGAGAAACGAAGGGCTGCATAAAGTATATAAGCAAATCGTCCTCTGGAGGTGCAGATGCAACTTGTGGTGGATGGCTCTGTGTCCTCAAGGCGAAGAAAATGGAACAAACCCTACTTCTCTGCAAACACGCTGTACATAACGAAGTTAGAATTCATCCACTGTGCTATAAAGTACTTTCCCGATAGCGGTTCGCGAATCGACTGGGTGGGTTCGATTCGCGATTCAGATTTCATGCTCAACGTTTGCATACAGCAGAAGTCGATTGCTGATGAATGCCACGTAGAAAAAAGTAGCATTAATCGCTTGCTCCGACTTCGTCCAAAATAAAGATGTCGCTTCCCTCTGATCTGCATCTCTCTCAGATCTTGCTCACTAAGCAACGTTGAAAAATATTTGTTGCGCAACAATCCCGGATATTTAATAGGCGTTTTCTATCTGATGTAAGTGAATTCCTTTTTCACCACTTCGAAGATTCTCAGAAGTGAAGACTCCTCATCCGAGGGATGCGCACTACTTTGCAAGCTAAATTATTTCAGGTGCTGCTTTATCACAGAGAAAATATTTGTTCAGTCACTGCCAATAAAATTCCTCCCTCTATTCTGAAGTTTCAAATTTCTCCGAAACGGAAGGAAGAGAAAACTGGGAATCGAAGAGCCAAATGCTGCAGAAGCGGCATATGAATTGGACCACCACCTACGAACTACTTATTGCGACACAAATATACTCGCAACAACTCGAACTATGGACAGTATTGCATACTACGCAGTATAAGTATATCTGATCAGAGCAAAGTAAGCGGGAGAATTCAGTGAGCATAAACGAATCGAGATGGAGGGTTATTAAGGAAGAAACGATAAAACGCATAACTCGATGAAAGTGGTTACCTCATTGAAAGCAACAATGAAGTACTTTCCAGCTGAATGCCTCAACAAAAATGATCTCTTCTTGACATCAACGGTGATTTACCATTTATCTATAGTATTCAACGGTACCGATTTTCGAAATGTATTTTGATGATAACTNACATCAACGGTGATTTACCATTTATCTATAGTATTCAACGGTACCGATTTTCGAAATGTATTTTGATGATAACTTTCAGTGAATATGATTCAATTTTGATGGGAAGTCGACGTTTGGAGAGCAGCTCAATCAGCAATACAAATGGAACTGCCAATATATTGCAAAATTCGTTCGATATTAGAGGGGTTCAAGCGAAACTCAAATTTTTGCTTTCTCTTATATACTGTGCTTCAAGCAATTCCGTAAATGGTGAAATACCGATCTTCAAACTTCAAGTGCAATTCAGATTTCGAGTTGACATCGGACCTCGACTCCATTTAGACTTCAAGTCCACTTCAAACCTCGAGTACTTGTCACCATAAGACTTTCATTTAGAGCGTAAGGCACTCCACTTCCAGTTCTCAAAGACGAGCTTTTCTCCTTCTGCACTAATTTAACAACTCCAAAAGGTTGGTGAAGAAATAAAGCACCATTAATTACCAATTGATGTGAGATTTGTAGAAGTTTGCAGAACTCGTTCACCGATATCTGAAGCCAATTCGTTTGCCTTCTGGAGAAGCAATTCGAACAATTCAGCCTGTTGTTTGTAAATATGCATCAGACCACTTCGTCCCAATTGCAGAAGGGTAATGACGAGATCGCGGGAAGGAACAATCGAAGCACGACCTGAATTCATGTGCCCTCAACTCTTCTTACCCACAAACGGCCAAATAATTTCCAACTGTCGTAGCGAAACCACTGAATTTGATATTTCAAAAAACCCTTGACGAACTCTGTCCCATTCTCTTAACTCTAACATTCCCTTTCCAACGATTGAGCATTCACTCGCCTACTAAGTGCTCCAAGATAAAGCACATACAACTCTCCCATCAAGCGAGTATCTTGAGGCTGCCATGAGTCTCATTTGCTTGAGGTGATCGATCAGTTTGCTGAGCATGATAGCGAAGCAGCCGGAATTGCTTGCCTACGATAATCTTTTTGGAAATGAGCCATCAAGCCAACCTATGACGGTCACATGGTCTGCCAGTTAGTCATATATCCCTCAGTGGTAACGCCAACTTGATGGAGTTGCCTGTGGGAAACACGAATGACGAACCAGGATAGAATTGAGCGATCGCGTCGACGGCTTCCGCATCGAATGCAGCAATAACCGATCCGCCGACAGGTACGAGGAAATTTTTATCAAGCGACTGCACGAATGCGTCCACGTGACCCCTGCTGCCCGCCTGCAATGCTTTACATTTATTTTGTATGAATTATTAAACACTTCCACTGACTGACTTTCAAGACGACCTCTTACAAAGTAGCATCCCCCCAACTTAACGACTACAAGCAACAGCTAAGAAAGACTAAACGAAGTCTGATTTCCTCAAAGCCGCCCGTTTCCCTTCTTCCTTCTCCTTTCCACAAATCCACATAACTTGTTGCGATGTAATTAAGATGCATTGCCGTTTTTCGCTTCAAGAGCTCTTGCTTATAGTGCCTTCTGTGAGGGTATTTACGAGGCCTTGAAGGAAATCAGACAAGTGTTTTCTATTTCCTTGTTATCCCTTATTCACTTATCCACGTTATACATAATAAATTGTTCAGATGTTCTTTTTGCTCTTTCTTATTATTTACATGCGTTCCCAAAATTGCGCCAGCAAGATACACTGCGTAGATGCATGGCCTGCGAATGTGTGTCTTTCTCCATGGCAGCTTCAACTCGAGAACCACTGAAGTTGCAGGTTGTGTTTTATGGCTATCATAGATGGCCCCTATTCCATCTCTTACGTTGATGCATCAATTCCGAAGGAATTATGCATATGCAATTGTATCAAAAAATCAGAACTCAAACTGCCCCAATCTGAGTTCAGTTTTACACCATTGAGATCACAGCAGAACGAATCTTTCGTAGAGCGACTGCAGTATGACGCATGACACTGAGGATGAATTACAACACTACGGGGCGATGGTGGCTGACGATCGCGGCATGTACGCAAGTACAAGGAATCATGGCTGAGTAAGGCATGGCCATGCGGCAAAAAAACAAGACCGATAAAGATTTGCACACAGTGGTCTCTGTCGGAATTCCTTACAAGTATGTGCAGTTCAATACAGTCGTTTTCTTATAGCAACCAACTGCAAACTTGACCTGAACCACATCGAGATCGTAAAAATGGCACAAGGATGCTAAACACGAAGCAAAACTGCAAAGCAAAGCTATAGAAAACACTGCAGGCCATCATACCACTTCTATGCGATGTCGACATTCTCGAGACTGAAGCCCATAAGCGTTATTCACCAAATGTTTGACGCCATAACGACAGCAAACTTGACCCACAGCAATCAAATCGTCTGGACCCCGAGGCGCAAAGCAAGACGTGGTGCTCATCACCGCTAGAATCTAAAAATATTAGCATAAGGAAATGCATGATCATGAATTATACATTCCCTCTACATTCTAATAAAAGCCGTTATGAAAATCACCCCTCATGAGGTCTTCACCTGTTGCTACGGGATATCTTGAAGTCTTGGTTATCAATGCAATACTCGTAGGTAACTTTGTGCCAGTGCTGAGTGCTCAAAGATGTCACATCAGCCAAATATCAAAATCAAGGAAACAACCTGCTCGTGCTTCTCCTTCAGCAGCTGAACCAAGCCATCTATATCTGTAGTTAGCGCATCGCTGCCTTCATCACGAATGCAGTCAACAACGATCGGCTCATAACCTGGAAAGGAACTGATCTCTTTTTATAGAAATTTGGAAGATTCAAGTAATTTAGAGAACAAACAGAGGGAATTCTTGTGCAAACAGAATTGGCTCAACCTGGAATGAAATTCAATACCGCGCGTCAAACCTGACCGCAATGACGAACACCTCCGTTAACAACATTAATAGCATGCTTGAGACACCCTGATGTTAAGCAGGCAAACGGATCGAAGATTACCGCCAAACAGTGGTACGCAGACCGAGGAACCAGACCACGAACTTCCTTTCCTTCCCCCTTTTGCAAAGCTTCCACTAAGCAAACTGAAAATAACAGAAACATAGACATTGCCCAAGAATATCTCTCGATATCATAATGTCATTATTCATCCTGCTCCATCCGAAATCAGTGGAACAAAATGAAAACTTGGGGACTGAAGTATTTGGAAAGGGGTCGAGACCAGATCTAAAGATCCAAATATGCTTTTCTGAAGGCATCACATAACTCAAAGGCCTACAAGTTTTCCATGACTTTAGGGGATGCAGCGGTGGAGGGATGGACAGGGGGAGGGGGCCGAGGCAGAACAGAGGTCGCTTCGTTGATATCAGGCAAAACATTGTCCTTTTCACAAGATGCATTCCAAAAGAGGCAATTTTCCAAGCGCCACATGAATGAAGTTCCACGTAACGTACACCAGGTTGTTAGCACAGCTGATGTACTTGTTGAATTCTCTGCATATTCTATCCCTTTACCCATTCAAATCACAATCGAAATGCCCAACACTGATTATGGGCTTATCGAAAGGGGACTGAATTATTAGTTGGAAAGGGTAAAATCTTTTTGATCTCTCGCTTAGGAAAGGGATGTTCGCCGATGTCGATAGTCGACCTAAACCAGTTTTTTCCCAGGATGGAGGGTGAAAAGAAGGGGACAAATAATTACGCAAGGTTCTTATCGGAAGTCCACAGTGAATAGAATTCCGCTCATGCCGGCGGCTACAACCATTTGAGCCCTTCCCCTTTCTCTTCCACATCTGCCTGCAAATGGCAGAAATTCATCAATTTACCAGTCTATATTATGTTGGGGTTTTCGAAAGGGACACATGATGGAGCATACATTCTCACAGAGAATCATTCGGCAGAAATGTGCTTCGAAAAACGAACCAAATAAAGCACATCACTAAATACCGCAGCCTGCAATTTCCTTCTTTCCAGGCCTATACTCACTGAAATCGTCACGGCTGTCTGCAAGGGAGAAAAACCTACCAATCTATCAACGGCTCCAACGATCATCGTAACACCAATATGTTGATAATGAATAAGCAGAGACATTAATGAAGCTATAAAATGTCGCCCTCACCTCCCTTCCCCCCTCTTCCCGAGTATGCCTCTTCCACAGTGACGTAAATATTGCGGTCATTCGCTAACGGGAAAATACTGAGTGAAGTATAAAAGTGTTGGTTCTTCGCTGAAGAGCATACCCGCAACAAAAATCGCCTTGAAACAAGAGAGTTGATCGATACGAAGGAAGACGACGTACTTCGCACTCGGCTTACTACGACGCCACGACGAAAGACAAAACGCCAAACTCATACCAGTTGCAACCGGAAGAATAAGCGCTCCACGAACATTTGCCACACCTGAATAAAGCGATTGAGTTCACAAAAACGGACAAGTGGGAAAGGCGTTAAAGCGATACTATAAAATAATAGGGCATTGTCTTTCTAATATTTTATTTTGTATGCTCGTAATTCGATATCCATAGTAAATTTAATCGCAGCCCATAAACCATTTGATAGTATATCACATCACGACAACGTATCACAACTTCTACAGTCTCAAATCCCCAAAAAGACAATAGCAAGACGAGCCAACCAAGAGAGTCGATGGCGTCTAAGGCAAGCGAGTTGGCGATTCTGGCCAACATGGACGAGCCGATCGCCTTTGGCTGTTGATCCGTTAAGTTGCCCGATCGGCCCATTCCATGAGCCAATCTGTAACAGGGATTATTTCATCCTTAAGGCTCACCTCAACAAGTTAAGCAAGATGCAACAGCATTTGTAGCGATCATATTTTATCGAAGTCTAGAAGGAGAAACTGCATATCGCTGCAAAAACATGTTAACGAATTCTTTCATTTCCTTAGTACCGATCACATCGTGGATTTCTTGAAATTTGCCATTAACTCTCCTTCTAAACTTGGAGAGAGAGGTAGAGGTCGGAATTTTCCATGTATCACTCGAGTGATAAAATCAGCCGACGGCCAAGCTTCATCGGTGATGCATTATGATGCCATGTGGTCTTGGACTGTTCTCGAAGACCTCCACCCTTTATCCTTTCAGCTGCATCAGATCCATCCTGTGCTTTATCTGGAACGCTATGAATGGAAAACGTCTATGAACACTGCTGTCATGCATGGCGTTCTTGCTCGATTGGGGTCAAGGAGTGCTGGAAAGCATTCAGTTGTATTATGGAACCGTTCACACAGGTCCGCTGCACCGGAACGGAACTCCTCCGATAAAGCAACCGAAACCCAAGTCTAAAAGAAGTGTTCGCGCCAGTCATGGTGGCGTGCACACATCGGTATAGCTGCTACAGCACTGATGCATTATCTTCCAACAAGAAGGATAGGAAACAAAGAGGAGGGGAGCTCAACGTACTCAAGAATGTCACTTCCCTGTTGCAAAATGATAAAAAGTGAAACTGTGCGCAGAATGCAGAGTTTTGAAAAATGACAGTTTGAAATATTGCGGCACAATTCTTCTTCCATGGCATCTCTAATACATGCGGATTATCGCTGATCGTCACAAGAAGCTGAGCAAAGCAGAACAGATTCACCTCAGCGGAAGAGAAGAAACTTGCGGTACCAACAGCCTTCGACGTAGCATCTTGGGTTTCGTCAATGCCGTTGGAATCCGTGGAAATCGAACCTCGCTTCACTTCAACCACAACAACAGTGATCCATGAACATTTGAACGGTCTTCTTAATGAAACGTGGTCTTCTTTACTTTTTCTCAGCCATTATTCCTTCGAGTGGGAAGAACTATAAAAGGCCTTAAGCCGTAGAAATTGCCGTCGGTGCCTATCGAGAGTCATTCCCTCCTCCCTTGATTCTTTTGACAATTCGTAACTT
>JAARMF010001487.1:14826-29023 GCA_022844705.1 Toxascaris leonina
GGGGGGGGAGGCGGGGATCGCTTAGTGAAAGATTAGAGATGATAATGCTCAGGTGAAGGCGGTAGTTTTTAAGAGAAGCGATTGTATGATATTGGAGTGTTTTTTATTTATCTATTTATTTATTTTTGTTGGCGTTAGCTGGTCTGAAATTTTTGGTGGGAAGAAATCTGGCACTTGACGTGAAAGCTATTTTTTTATTTTTATTAGCAAGTCATGAAAATTATCACTAAGTTCATTGTTGCCTATCATTTCGGTAATTAAGTTAAAATCTTTCATGCTAATTGTGGAGGTATGTTTATTCCCGTCGCTTCCCTCCCTCTACCACTCCCCTCCCCCCTTCCCCTCCCCTCCCCCTCACCCTTATCCACATGCCGTATAAGCTTTTGCCTTCGTTAATGCGGTTTTTGGTTTTATGAATGACGTCATGGAACATTTTGTAAATCTTTGCGGCGGTTGAGGTCCTGTTCTTTTGTTGTCGCAGTGAGAGATAGGAATTGCTTGATTTTAGGGAATTCGATTATTAAGATGAGCTTGCTTTCCTTGGGGCAAAAAAGTAGGGCAAAAAAAGCTGTGAGCCTGGAAAGGTCACGTTATCGGAGTGGGTTCGGGAGGTCAAGCTGTCATCTAGATGTGAGCTTAGATTAGGAAGGTCGTCTCTTCGCCGGAGATCGTCAAATTCCGTCGAATTCATTATTTCTTTTATATGCACTTTTGATTATCTGCCTTCATCTTACAATTTATTGATAAATTCAGCACACTTCTATCAATCTAAATTTTCTCGCATTTCGTGCCATCTAACTATACGGGGAATTGAAATAAGGTAGGGGATACGCGTTCGTAAATCTATTTGATTGGGGGAAGTAATCACCTTTGTGCTTTAATTATTATTTAATAGTATAGTTAATAATTATTGTAATAAAAATTAATAATTCATATTTTTGTTGAGTATTTTATAGCTTTCGGGGGAACGGCAAACGTTTGGTATCCGCTTGTATTTATTTGTGTAATTTAATACGCGACTATCGAACGATAGCGTATTTGTTGACATCGAATGATTTTGCTGCTCTCATTTTCGTTTAAAAATGAGATAAAATAGGTGATGCTGACTTGTGGGCATTTAAAAGGCTTTCCTGAATTGTTTCCTTCATGCGACTATAAGATCATGGGAAGGGATTTGTAAACTTGTCTTCAAACTGCCTGGGGGCAAAAGAAATTAAAGCCTGGAAATGGCACAAAATGGGTGATTTGCGTTTAGAGTGAAGTGTTTTTATTTCTGCATTAGATGTGGGCTTTTTCCCTTATCAATCTTATCTCCTTGATAATCATCGTTGATGATAGTGTTATCAAAAGTGAGGTGTGATTTAATATCCAAGATTGTAGTGCAACGAATGATGATAGCATTACGATCTCCAGACGCGGAGCTATGGGCATATATAGGGAGGATTGCGAGCACTCATCCAGATATGAATGAGTGTGTACGTTGCATTGCTCAACTCGAGAATATCACGTTCGTTTGAATATTCTTATATTCTTATTTCCTTTGAAATATTCTTTCTTACGGCTATCGTACTGGTAATGAAATATTTTTGCATAGAAAAAAGGAGTCGGTGGCTCAATAGTAGAGTCTTCGCTCGTTAAGCGAAGAGAGCCGGGTTCGATTCCCGGCTGATCTCCCAACGGATCGCCAGATGGTTGACCACCAGACGTTCCCCAAAAAATCTGGTCAAAACAGCCATGTGTAGATGTCAGCTGCATCGATACGTCGGGAATCGATGGAATTACAGCTGTGTTTATATCTTTGTATCTTTTTGCATGGGAAAATGAAACTTCTATAGCAATATAAAGCCGAGAAAAGGGGTAATGATTTGTAGTCTTTTGAGTCGATGCAGATTGTTGGAAAATAAATGCTGGTATGAGGGCAGCTTTGTTGTTTGAGTTTAAGTTGAGAACAATGTTTTGATTGTAGAGTGGCGAATATTGGAATAGGATAGGAAAATAGGTGAGGATTTGCTTGACGTAGGAAAGTGGTGATGTGGACGAGGGAATGGTCGTTGTCGACTCGATAGCGTAAAATTTTATATGAAAGATTTTAATCTATAGTATTACGATTATAATGCCATATAATCGAATACGGTTTTAGTACTCCCATTGCTCGGATACGGGCATTATTGAGGCTGGCGGTGATGCAGAAGAAACTCGCCGATTATTTTCATCATATACAATCATCAAAATTGCTGAAGTACTACTTACGTTAATTCTATTGATTATTTATTTATTTATTTATTTATTTATTATTCCTTTTTTACTGCGAACAAATGGTTGATTTTTCATATCGTAGACAACTTTGTTTCATTGGGCTCAAATTGAAATAATAGGCATTGGTTTTGATGATAATTGAAAAGAGTGTTTGAAGGCGGGTTTGAACTAGTGAACTTGCGCTTACTGAGCGGTTGCGGTACAACTAAGCTATCGCAGACGCTTTCAAGAGCTAATATTTTCTCTTATTAGAATTGGTATTAGTAGGGCAGAATGCTTTCACAAAGAAATATGTAATTCCGATATAACTCAATAGGAGGGCATTCATCTCGAGATGAAAGCTGCTGTTTGCAACCACCTGGAGGTATTGCTTTCATTGGTTATCTGAAATGATGTGTATTGCTTTTTGTCGTGAGGGTGGAGCACCGGAGAGCTGTTAGACTGCATGATTGTATAGATGTGCTAGAGTGTTCAAGACTTGTGGATGTATGAGTGAGACGAAGAATTTTTAATTTCGCTTAGAGTGAACGTAATAATAATAAAAGAGTGCCACTTGATGTATCTTTTAAATTTAAAGATGCTTGTAAAAAAAGTTTATTTAATTGATGAGTCAAATTCTGGAGAAAGAATACTAAGAGTGGTGAGAGGGTTGTTCCAATCATGGACTTCTGACTGTCCATCTCAGCAATCTACGAATAATTTGTTAGAGGTTTCCGATATATTTTGGGTTATTTTTTTGTATTTTGTCAGCAGTAAGTAGTTTTTTTCTTATTTATTTATTTATTTATTTATTTTTGAAATTATAACACCGACATGATTCAAGGGAGTGTTACGAGCCTTGGGCATTAATACGACAAGAGGAATGTGTTAGTCTGTCAGGTGCACTGGTCGGTCTTTCGGTACTTGATTGTAATCTTTTGCTCGATCAGGATCATCTACAAGAACAACCTCCGTGAGTCCATCTCCATTACTTATTTTACTTGAAGTTCTAGTTTCTCTTCATCGCCCTATATTCAGAGCGAGCTTTTTTCGGCATAAAAATCTGCCATTTGCAGCTTATATGTGCGGAGATTTTCTATTAATTTTTTGCATATGAGGAGCGTGCAATATGTAGATGAGAGAGGTTTAGGTAAATAAATAAATAATAAATAATAAGTAAATAAATAAATAAATAAAAATTTGAATTGGGAAGGTGGCTTGTGAAGAGAAAGAAAAATGCGACAGAAGCTGATTGTTTATTTCTTGTAGAAGAGGAAGTATTTAATGAATGATGCAGGTCAGTGGATTTGGCAAAATATGTTCGTGTGCCGACCATACCACTGCAAGAGGAGAGCGGTGAGGTCGACGAGGAGACATCACCCGGATCGCTGAAAATTGTGCTTGATCAGAAGAACTATCTCGAGGAGAGAAATCGTTATCTAGAGTATGTTTTTTTTTTGCTAATTATTTCTATCGGTGTTGTTTTTTTATTTATAGGTGATTATTACCTGTGTAATATAAGTAATTAATTATTCTTGGGCTTTCGACGAAGATCGCTCGTAAAGTGGAATAGCAGCATTAAGTTTGTCTTTAGTTTTGTCTGCAAGTATAAATAATTGTGAGTTTGCGTCATGTTGAGTATTGGAATTCGTTATTATTTAGATGTCAATAGTTGGGTACTGGATCGGCATTTGATGTTATATCTGGTAGAGAAACATCTTTTAAGGGTTAACGCTTCGGATCTGAAAAAGAAGATCGGCGAACTGGAGCAAGAGAAAAGCATTACGACAAGCGTGAAAGTAAGCTGCAGTAAAATGCTTTATTTTTATTTAGGCATTTTTATTGTATATATATATATATATATATATATATATATATATATATATACATATATATATATACATATATATATATATATAAATTTCTGGTTAAATATAGGGAAAATTTTGTCCCCAACCCCCGCCCCCCTCCCCCCTCCCTCCTCTCCTCCCTTCAAAAGAAAAGAAGAAAATCAAAGTAGGCTGAATATTTTATCAGTCAGACCCCGTCTCATCTATCGCACGACGAAGAAATTTGGGTCCTGGTAAAGAAGTAAGGCGATTCTTTTTAGCTGCTATTTTAGCTTCTTTATTTCGTTGTTAGCTCCTCAGAAAATTTAGCTTCTCTAGCTGGAGTTACTAATCTATATGAAGAGTTCTCGAAATGAGCATGTTAGAGGGGTGGATAATGAATATTTTAGAGTTCAAGCCAGCCATCTATTCTTCCTGAATGGTGACTTCAAATCTTCTCAATTATTTTAATGAAATTTATATTTATTATAAATTGCAACTGCAGTGTTCATATGGGTGTGTGTAAATTTTGGATTGTATTTATTCGATTTTGGGGAATATATTTTGAAGAATTTTTTAATCTCACGATTATTTCAGGAAACATCCAGTAATACCGTTGAAGCTGCCAATATTGTCGACAAGGACCTACTTGAAACACTCACGAAAGAGAAGTAGGCTTATGTGGTATATATGGTTGTTTTGGAATAGCATGATTTGAATTGTTCTGTAAAAATTGCTGTGTTTTATCATTTTCAGCTTCTTTTTCTTTTCCGAGTTTGTAAAGGCCGTAGAAATTTCTTCACGTTATTATCTATGTATTTAGTAAGTGAATACTTTTATTGAATACTTTTATATAACTATATTTAGCAAATTTTTCGTGTTAGATTTCATTTTCGAATCCCATTTCCGTTTCATTTTCTTGTGATTTTGATTTTGGTTGCGTTCAATTTTAAGTATATAGAGTTCAACTTGGGAGGTGCATTTGATTTATGAGGCTTTATGAGGCACGACGGCATCAGTGGGGAAGACTTTTATTTCATTTGTGCTCTGAAGCAGGAAAGTTGGTAGGACTTTTTTTGATTGAAAATAAATCTATTTCCGTTTATTTTAAGGGATCAGCTTTTGCAAATAACATCAGAAAAAGAGGATTCTATACGTACGCTGAAGCAACAACTCAGCGATATAAAGAAGGTGAACGTGGATCTGTATGAAAAGATACGAATCGTTGAAGAGAAATGCCGTCAATTTGAGAAAGATCTTATTACGGCGAAGCAACATCACACTCAGGTAAGTTGAAAATTAGTTGCATTACTTGAGAGGACGTATAGATGGAACAGGCCTTCCATCTTTTTCCAGCCACATGAGGTATGACTAAGGCCTCGAACTTTTTTGCATTATTGATTTTAAATGAAAGGTGAGGTTGACGTCCCCCGAGGAGACCCCCCGCGCTCAAAGAGTTCTGCCGTCGATGTTGTGCTTTGATAGGGCGACAATGGTGTTGTGTCATCGTCGTGTAGCATACATATTTTCACTAGATGGCCAATGTCATGATTAAAGAATATATAGCGTTTGAACGGTGTTTCGAAAAGCATGGTAGGTTTATATGGAGATTTAGATGCTGGTTTACAATAGTGTTTTGAGTAGGAAGGTGGACGGGTTTTTGAATTGTCTGAAAATGTGGGAGGTTGAAGTTTTCAGCAAAGCAATATGGCATTCTGTGCGATTGGAATGGAGAAATTTCTTTCTCAACAATGACTAAAATTTTGAAAAATTTTTTTTTATTATCGCGAATATGTTGAATGTCAGCCTCTTAAGTCGAGCATTTTTTTTCTATTAGCTAGTTGATGCAATTTTTATAATCTCAGGCACAATTCGCACTTGTTCCTCTTCTGTTTTCTTTAATCTGTTTGTTTTGCACTTTTTCATCTGATGAATTATTAAGGATGTTAGCGATTGACAATAAAAAATCTTCGGAGGAAAAAGAGGGAAAGTGAGCGTCGTGCTGAAAAAAACGTTGACGACGTCTGGTCTAGATCTGTTGTGAAAATGAAAAAGACGGTGGAATGATGTGGTTTTTAGGAGAAAGAGAAATTGCGTCAAACAATCGAGGCATTAAAATCGCATAGTTCGGAGCGTGAATCGGAAATCGAGCGGAAAATAGATGCTTCAGAAATGTTAAGGAATGAATTGGCCAATAAAACGGACGAGTATATGCACACTCTTAATGTTCTTAGTCAGAAGCAGGTGAGGTTATTTTTAAAAGTTTATTTGTTGAGGATGTGGGACTGTAAAATTAAAGACAGTAAAAAATATTATTTTTGGGATGATGAGGTAGTTAATATTTCTGATTTACAGTTTTATAAAATATTTATACTATTTAAGTTTTGTGGTGATTATCAGTTTATCATTATCTTCGTTTTCGATTCATTGCCAATTCGTTCGTCGTTGTAGTTTGCTGATTTTGCTCTAAATCTTTTTCTTTTTTTTTCTTTTTTTTCATTTTGCTTCTGAAAGGTTGAAATGATTTTTTGTAAAGGTGATGGTAGTCATGTCGGAGGGTTGTAGATTAGGCGGCAAGATTGTGGTTGCAAGGTCATCACAATCACCTTTAATGAAACTCAGATAATTGAGCCAAAATTGCGCGGTTTTAGGAAATTGTTTCACAAAAGTGTGTTGCGGTGAAGTTATATCTATGGCCATGTATACGTGGGTATATGAGGTTTTTTTTGTTGGTTTGATGGAATATGGTGTATATTAAAAGATGCTAGCTTTTTCCGTTTTTATTTATCACTTTCGAGAATAGATATTTATAGGTTATTCCTTTTGCATCGATCGGATCACTGGAAAGGGAGGTTTATTTATTTAGTGAGGGGTCTGTGTGGGGGGTTATTTGTATAATGAGGGGTCTGTGTGGGAGGTCTATTTATGTAATGAGAGGTCTGTGTGGGAGGTTCATTCAGTTCAAGTACGGTTACGTTATTTTGTATATTCTGTTTTTTTTATCGGTAGCTAGTTGGTTGAGCAAGCGTGATGCAAGGCATGCATAGCGCCTGCTCTCGAGAGACGCTTCTCGATGTGTTTCTGTTCATCGGCACTTTTGAGTGTGCAAGGAGCATGATGTATAGAACGTCGAGTAATTAATATTAGGCTATTTGTTTTTGTAGGAGGAGTTGAGCGTGGCGAACGAGAAACTAGACAAACTGAGGCGAACCAATTTGGAGTTGAAAGAAAAAGTGATGAGGATGCCGGTTATGGAGCAGGTTCTTTTCCTTATTCTCTTTATCACCTCATTGCTTGTTTTTTTATTTATTTTTTATTTTTTGGAGGATTTATGTCTTTTTCTTTGTTTAAACGATCCCAGACTAAGTATATAAAATTATAGCACTTTCTGGAGAAGATCTTTTGGGCGGCGTGGTATTTTCGTTTTTGCATCAAGATTGTTTTTATATGGGCTTTGTTATCAGTAATTCCTGCTTTCAGCAGCAATAGGCAAAAGGATAGAAATTTGATAAGGAGGAATTCGATTCAGTTTGTCGAGAAAGAATTTAATTCAGTTTGATGAGGAGGAATTTAGTTGTGTGTTCACTTAACCGGTAATCACACATTGATCACGTTGAACAGCTGTGATTTCATCGATTTCGTCGCTGTCTCCATCGATGCAGCTGGCAATTTTTCCATCTTTTTCGATCCTGAACTCGCCTCGTCCTAGCAGTGCCATGTAGAAGTCGAAACCCCATCTTGTTGGCAGTCTGCCGCGTTCTTGCTTTCCATATTGCTGTATGGAAAGCAGTATAGAACCGGTAATCAAGAACACTAAATTAATAGCAATAAATGGTGAATATATTGCCTAGCAAGTGTTTTGCTTGAGATGAGAAAGCATGACTGTAATGCATAAAGTCCATTATATACAGAATCATAGGAATATGAAAGTACAGAAAGAATGCCAGGAAATGGCGACTTCATGAAGGCTAGAAGATAGCCAACAAGTGAATGTAGAACAGGTATATATCAGATAGCTTAACACAGGTATATATCATCACACGACAAGAAGCTACCTCAGTTCATAAAGAAGTTGATAAAAAGTCAATGATTGGAAGCAAGATCAGTGCGCAAAAAGGAAGGAAAACTAATGGAGGAGAGCTGGCATTATAGATCGGTTTTTTGTCAATAGAATGATATCGATGATTTCAGAGTAACTGCTACCAGTCTTTCTTGTACGTATATATAGGTGAGCAGTTAGAGTTGGCTTTAATAATAAATTCCATATTATTGGATTCAAAAAATGAACAGAGTGGATCTGAGCAGAAGTTGATGAAAAGTGGGAAAGTGCATCAGATGGTATATGCAGTTTATTATGGGTGATAAATCAAGGTAAAGTTTGTTTGAGCTTTAGGAGATCAGATAGATGTTGTGCTAGCACTTTGAGGTTTCATCTTCAAATAATGACTGTCTGCGAACGTGGAATAAAAGCATGGCCTCATCGTTCCTCTTTTCTTTGTAACAGGAGGAAGTCATTTGCTTTTGTTGCCGTTGTTTTTGACCTTTTCAACCCAAGGATAGTGGTATCTAAGAGTTTTATGCTGGCAATACCTCGCTACAGAGTTCTCTTCTGCCTCTCTCCCATAGCAAACTAGTGATCATGGCACAAAAAGTTGATTGGTGGGTGCATTTTAGGAGTTGGCCGATCTCAGGGTGAATTTCGAATACACTTCACGAAAGTTGGAGGATTATGAGAAGGCGCTGGAAGAGCTTGGAGGACATTTGTCTGAGTACGCGCTCAGCTCCTTTTTTTATGTTTAGTTGCTTTGGTTTCTGTTTTGTATGGGAGAAATTTTTTGAATTTGCAACTGCAAAGGGAACATCGATTTTTCCGTCGTCGTATTTTTTAGATAGTTACTGAATTTTAAGGAGTTTCTAACAAGAGGTCATTTATCGATGTTTTGACGCAGTCACTTTGTTGAAATTGAAGGTGGTGTGAGGCGGTGAGGATAATATTTTCACTTTTGAATGATCATCGGTTTCCTACCAATTTATGGAGCCCGTTGTAAAGTCGGGCTTCGTTTAACAAAACTGACAGTTATACGCTTCCCTGCTGTCTTTTTTCCACCAAAATCGTAAAGGTTTAAACCTCTACCTCCCTACGCCCCCTCCCCCCTTCGTCAATCCTCCGTCTTTTTTCTGCTCCTTCCCCCCCCCCCCCTATCTGCGGTGGAAAATTGCCGCATCACATTGCGATACGCTCGCTTCTTTAGCAAGGGGTCACTTCAGCTTAGGAAGTGTTAAGTTTTTTAAAGGATATGCGAAGGTTTTATTTCTTGAAGATAATAGGATTTTTATGACCGCAAATATTCAGGTCAAAATTGCGTATGGTCGAGTTGAAAGAAGAGCTATTACCTTTATCGGATGCGCAATGGGAAAAGGATGCAGACGTTGATAATTGCAAGGGTTGTAATGTTCAATTTACAGTTAGTCGTCGGAAACATCACTGCAGGTGGGTCGCCTTATAGTCTTTATTGGTTTATGAGTGGAGTCGATAAGGTTTTCGCGTTTCTTCTCTCCGGCTCCATCTTTGCTTTGTCTATATTAAAAGTGCAGTTATTTTTAGTGGGAAGTTCTTTTATTGTTTTAATATTTGACGTTCCACTCAAGTGGTCTAAAGCTATGGGGCTTTGATTCAGTTGGCGTTTTGAACTATTATTGTGGCATATTTTTTCGTGGAGCAATCGTCAGTAGGCTATTTCGCTATCCTTTTTTTTCTTATTCATATAGCTTTATTGAACTGTAAAGAAACATATAACAGTATGTGAAGAGACTCGCGGTATTTAAAAATGAAAGCATTCAAGTATTGCGAATGTGGTAGTGCTGACAAAGGGCTGGATCGAGATGATACACATATTAAGAGCGTACTTTGTATGTGGGCATCTGCTTCTCTCAAAGACGATAAGTCAAACTGGGGTAAGTTCGCTTTGAAAGCAATGAGATTACTAGCTTCGACAATATCAGTTGATAGTTGATTCCATACTCGAATGACGACTGACTATAGGTGTTTGCAGGAACTGTGGCTCGATATATTGTAATGCGTGTAGTGATGCGAGAGTAAAGTTACCTTCAAATGCAAAACCAGCAAGAGTATGTCTTACATGCTATAATCTTCTACGTTCACGACAAAATTCCACACTCGCTGAAACATCTTCGTTGAATTCGATTTGAGATGCTTGTTGTAAAGTTGTTATTTATTGATGATTTTTTTGCATATTATTACGCGAATTGTTTTAATTCCCCTCAATTTCATTGATTCAGTTTGTGAAGGGCTAAATATGGAAATCGCTAGCCGAATTTATTGCTCAAAAATATGCTGATGAGAAGGACTGTTTAATTAGTGGATGAATACGATGCCGTCGTTGCGTCGATATCGTTGCCGCTTGAGGGTATATCGAGTGATGCCTTTAGGGGGTTTATTGAAAAGATCAATGCTATGCTATTTATGAAGGAAAGATTGGTTGTGAACTGTTTGACTGAATATAAGGAAAGGAGGACTCTTTTTGAGGGTTTTTTTTGTTGGAAGGCGGAATGGTTCTTCTAGTAGGTGGATGTTGGAAAAGCTTTCGAGGACATTAGTGAAAAATGCATTCTAAAATTGGCACACTGCTGTGAAGTACATTGTTGCATATGTGAATGATTTGTCATCGTTTTATTGTCATACGTTTGGTGCGATTACTCTAGAGGGCAACCAAACTGAAAGAAACGTTAAGTTTGTTGCGATATGAGTTGTTGTTTACGCTCTTTTAACTTATATTTTGAACTGGAATTTATTTAAGCTGTTGGCTGAATCTTCTATCATTTTGTGTGATTTCTAGAATACGACGGAAATGTTATCGTTCTGTATCTTTGCACCTGAATTATTATCAGTATTTTTTGCTGTGATATCCCTATGTTGCTGTTATTAATCATGATGCGTCGTTTTTGATTACAAAAGTGAGCTAGAAACTTTCCGACTGTTGAGGAAAATGGTTCGTTCGTGATAGCTAAAGAGGAGGATCCATTGAAAAGGCTAATATGAGGCTTAAGAGGGATGATTGAAGGTTATGGGAGATTTTGCTTCATGGTCATCCTCATGGCGACAATCACAAATGAACGGCTATGAGTGTGATAATTTTTTCATTGAAAGCCCTATTTCGATCTATTTCTTGCGTTCTCCTCCCCATGTTTACATCGCAAAAGAAGAAACGATGATAAGGGCGAAATTTTTTGAATAACATTTTTTGATGATTTTATTTAGTTCATTTGTGAGATGCTTTCTGTATTTGCTTCATGAGCAGATGACAGAGTACTAATTTATATGAGGTATCCTATTGTATGACTTTGTTTTATTGTTTAGAAGTGCCACTGAATTCGAAGGGAACATTATTGAAAAGCTAAATTCTGTCTATTCATTAAGCGAGGAATCAACGATTCTTTTTCTTTTTCTTTTTGCGAATTCGCTTCCGATTGTTCTCCTCAATGATTGCCTATTTTTTGAAAGCTTTCACCGAAGCGCAAAGACTTTGTAAGAGCGAATTTTAATTTTATAATAATTACAAAAATACTGTTGCATATAACCGAGAATTTTCGCTCATTGAAGGAATAAATAGGTTAGTTTGGTCAAAATGGACACGGGGGTATCTCGAATGCTTAGCTTTTCCCAGTTAAACGCGATGTCGGTGCAGAAGTTTTTGCAAGATATTCGATCAGACGTCAAAATATGGTTGATGGCAAGTTGTGATAGCAGCTTGGCATTACCTCGATTCTAAACAAGAATATGTGGTGCTCGTTAGGCATCCCAACTTACTTATGTGATATCTGCGGACTTGTTTGTATATGTAATTTCTGAGTTAAGTGAAGAATTTATGATATCGCTGTTATTGTATGCTGTTATATTCATCAATTTGTGTTGTTTGGTCTGGTATGACTGCCTCTTTAATGTGTCTTCGCTTAGCATAAAAAACACTGGTGGCTATTTTTTCTACGCGAGATTTTGCATATTTCAACTACGATTCGCAGTTTACAGGGTGGATGCGTATGTCTATCCTAGACTTGGATTCCAAAAATCGCTTTTCCATATCTTTATTAGCTTTTTTTCGGATCGTTTCAATGACTCGGCGATTTTAGGAACGAAGAACCCATCTGAGCTTCAACTCCGCTCTGATCGGCCTCGCAGTTCCCAACTGCGCAGTGATAATGCATAAGGGAACCCGTTTTCCAGATAGCACAGAAGGGTTTAAGTTGCCACCTTTCCCGTGATAAAGGTCATGGGGAACTTTCTATAATGATGCAGTGATCATGGAGCCTGATCTTGAGGTTCAAGTCAAGATTTTTTATTCATGAGATTAGGTGGCGATTCACTTTTGAAACATTTGCTAAATATTTCGAAACCTCACCATTTCAGCTGCCGCATTATTGCACGCATGAAACTTCGTTTTGGAGGGTTGAAATAGCCGTAGCTCATTTGGGCATATAGCGTCTTGCGTTCAAAATCTTGCCAAGAACCACGAAGCATTTTTCTCTTCGGCTGTAGCAGTCGCCTTGAATTGCCGTTTGGTAATTAGTTGAAAATGGGCTTTCGTGAGGAGCTAAACATTTTCACAAAACGCCAACACTTCACTGCACTATAGTAGATGAGACGATAGAGGTTTGTGTAGTTTGAGTGCTTTTCTACGCGCAACAATAGCGTTTTTATTTCTTTCGATTCATTTTTTTATTATTTATTTATTTATTTGAGGAAGATATTCCATTCAGCGAAAAATTTACACTTTAAATCGGAAGTTTGCCAATAGTTGGATGAAAATGTGTTCTGCTGTTAATAATCCGGATTTCATACACAACATTGATGAGTCCATTCAATCATTTCAAGTAAATCTATTTCGATCGTCGAATTTTTCAATTGTTTTTGTCAACTTTCGTTTTCAAGTATTGCCTTAGTGCTGTCTGTCGATTGTGATTTTTTGTTGTCGCAAGATAAATTAAAATTAATATGGTATTTGCAAGAAGCATCAAATGTGATGAGGCTTGATGAGGATGAGGTGATAAAGAGCACAAATAAAGCATAGCTTACCAGTGTTGATTTTTAATGCGGACTATGGATCGTTATTCACAAATCTTATAGATGTTCTTAAGTCCATCTCATAGACGTTTGGCGGGTGATAGTTTTGAGAGGTTAGTGGCCGATTGAGCTGTGAACAATCGATTCGGGAAAAAATGTTGCACAGGTTGCTTGTTTATTTATTTATTTATTTATTTATTTATTTATTTGTTTTTAATTCAAAACATCAAGTGTTATAAAAGCATCTTATGAAATATGACGACAATTAGATGTATTTTAGGCGATGAAGATCGAGATCATTGAGAATATTGATGTTTAAAATTTTGCGAATAATATCCCCAGCTTGCAATATGTTTAAGTGTATGTCTAATACCCTATTGAAGATAGCATAGCCATATTGGCTTTTCGTTTGAGATTACGACGTCATTTTGTTTTAACTGACTCTTTTTTTTTCTTTTTTTTTTAAAGGCAAGAGGATCGACCAATTCATCAATCAAGGAGGCAGTGGAGAACTCAAAAATTAACTCATCAATTTTTTCAAAATACATAACTTTTGAAGAAAGCAATAATACCCTATCAATGTATATAGTTTTTGCCATTAGCTAAATATGCATATTTGAGCGCTTCTAATCTAAAACGATAAAAAGTCACAACGGAATTTGATGGTTGATATTGAAGTTGCGGATTTATACTCTATAAATTCTATTTAGCTCATCAATACGCTCAATAATTATTAAATTATTTGAGATTGTCGTTGTTGGTAGAAATATTTTCGTGGGAAATCGTCGATTAATGACGTCACTCAATAATGATCAATGACGTCACAATAATGGTCAATGACTATACTAGATAGAGGCAAGGTGAGCTTTTTCAAGGCGGAAATATTCTCATTGCGAGGAATATTTAGTGCAATAAGAAATATTCCGAGTAGAAGAAATCTTCAGTATTTGTAGAATAGTAATCTTTTTTGCATATGAGGATGGCAGAAGAGCGCTTTCCGCCATAAGCAATATCTCCTAACAAATTTGTCCACTGATATTCTCCCCCCCCCCCC
>JAARMF010001487.1:31602-41734 GCA_022844705.1 Toxascaris leonina
GGGGGGGGGGGGGAGCAGTGGAAACTTCAGCATTATCATCTAAATTTCAGAGGAACTAGAGCATTCTCAACATCAAGATTTGGCAAGAGACGAGTCCCTAGCCCACCGTTCTATTATCCTCTGAATGAAATTCGTCAGTGATTTTTTCTAGTTGTTTCATAGCTCTTTCGTTTTCGTATAATGCGACGAAGAGGCATCTCTAATGAAACGATGAAGAAAACAGATGATAGCAATATTTACACTAAACTGATAGGAAGTGATAGGAACATTTCCTTGGTAAAATTTTGAGCTTTAATGAATCAGTTGTTTTGACGAAATGCTTAATAAAAATAATCAAATGAAATAAATATAAGCATTTCAACGATTCATATAAGTAATATTTTGCTAGGTGGAACAAGGATGATTTTTTTCTTTTTCTTTTTCTTTTTTTAAAAATAAAATCAAAAAAAAAACAACGAATTAGCGAGTTTCGAAATATTGGCAAATGATGGATACATTTCGTTGTCGGACGCTACTTGTGAACTATTGACGGCGGAGAATACCTCAAAAAATTGTCTGATGCGATGATACTTTTGAGTGATCGCATAGTCACATTAATTAACACATTCCAACTCCTCAGTAAATTCTAAGCTATTTTCTATTTTTGGAGTCTATTTGAATGAGATTCATTTCCATTACGTAATAATTATTTATTTCTATATATTAATATTACTTACAATTGATATCATTTATACGATTTGAGTCTTTCATCGATAAGATTTTTTATTGCTCTAAGGCATTGATAAATAAATGAACGCGAACAAAAAATTACTTATTTGAGCGAAAATTTTTTTTCTTTTTTGTTCTTTGATGTTTACTTCTCGAATAAGTGAATGAAACATCTTCCAACTACGACATGCTTATGAGGAGATAAATTTGGTAAAAAAAATGCATGCCAGGGATTTGTCGAAACGATGTTTTGGGACTTTATGGGTGGAAAATAAATGTAAATAAAAAAAAAAGGTGGGATAACAACACTTACGATCAACGCTAGGTGTAGCAGCGTGCGGGTTAGATGAACATTCAGGTATTGAAGTAGAAATCGGAGTGCATTCGGGCGCTGCTGATGTTGCTATTTGACTGAAATCGAGTACTCAAATGTGTATGCCATGCATGCCATATGCCACAAATTATAACGCTATAATTTGAGCAAAGATAGGCGCAACGTTTGCATTGAATTGTTTCTCATATGTAATCTTATAATCGACTGTTCCAGCAATTGGAAAACAGCTTCTATGATGGAAAACAGGTTTTACGCCAATTTATTTGACTAATTGAATAATTAACTAACAGAAAATAAAGAGAATGAATGAAATAATGAGCCATAGTGTTATGAGTGATCCAACCACACTTATATATCTTCGAAAGAAAAAGTTTCCTTCTCTTCTCCACCCTCCCTCCCTCTCTCCTTTGCCCCGTCACTCATCAACTTCCTAGGCTCAGAAGAAGCACTTTTTCGACCCTTCAACGAATGAATTCACAAACTTTCTGCTGTTTTCTGATTAGCTATTATTCTTGTGTTGAGTTTTCTCCACAAGTCTATAAGCTATCATCCAAATGCCTTCAGACAAGTAGATTTTCTTCAAAGAGGGCTTATAGTTATTCCGGCCTAGGTGACGTAATAATTACCAAAGTTTCCCAGTGGCGAGGGGAGGGAAGGGGGGGGGGGGGCTAAAGGATTGTATTTGGAGCATGAGGACTAGATCGTTTAAGAGGAAATCAAAACTCAGCACCGTTCCATAACTTCATTGCAAACCTAATAAAATCATCAGATCAGCTCATATTTACGTGCAATTAACGCATGCAAGGATCAAACAAACATTAAGGACATCGCCGATGAAAATGGGAAAAGTGATTTTATTGAGACAAAAAAAAGGGTTCGTAAATTCGATTGAATTCAGAACGAAGTAACATGCTGGATGGATCTTAAAGAATAAACAAAGGCAACCTGATAAAGCGCATTTGTTGATTAACAAGACGACCAACAGCCGATTGTCGTGTACGCACATTTTTATATGGTTGCCAAAGAACAATATAGACTTTTGGTGCAAAGAAGCAACACAACGCAACTGTACCACTTAGTGAAATACACATACAGAGGCTTGTCACTTGAATCTGAAACACTCGATGAAAATTATCGTCGGCTATATATGTGAGCGTTTGATTAGGCGATATCATTTTTAATAACTACATCATAATTCTGTGTGTTAACATAGAATCGTAGAGTTGGCAAGTAGCAAACACTACGTGATATGACTGGAAGAAATTTCTCAGAAGCAGTGAAATCGACGCATAAATCTCTCCATATTACCGATGCGATGCATCACTCAAAAATGCTTAAGGAAATCAGATCTTTTCGCTAAAACAAAAAAATAATAATAAAAAATACGTCACTAATAACCGATAGTTTTGAGAGATGCATGCATTTATGGGAAATAAAATAAGTGAAGGAATGCCCCCATGATTCGTACGTTGTCGTTGACGCATTCCTGACAAGGATTGTTGTCATTAGATGTCTATAATTAATAAAAGAGGAGAAAAAAAAAGAAAAGATGCATTCACATTTTTTCTTTCTTCAGTGATCCCATCGATCCTACAAACGAAGAAATGATTCTTTAGCGTAAAACTTTTCGAATTCGATGGCGCATTAAGTTGAATGCGTTAAATAAAGCGCACAACAGCGCAAACATATTGTTATTTTTTAAGCGCAAATATAGATAACTTCGAAAAAATTTAGAGAGGAGTAAAAAATTCTTGAGAAATTTTATTTTTTTACGAAATTTGAAAAAGAAAAATCACATTACTAACCTTGAAATTATTTTGCGTTGCAAAATAAATTGGCCCTGAAAGAAAAAGATCCACTTTGCAATTATTTCTAAGAAATAAGCAATCGAACTTTAATGCGTCAAATGAAATCCCAACGAAATTGCTTAAATCAGCTAAGCTAGGTGATTTAGCTAAACTAGACGTTGATTTATTTCGTATTATTTCTGCTCATTTAGAAAAAAAAACCATTTATGAAATTTTGGTGTCGTCAACGATGAGAGGAGATTTGAATACTTCACGAAAATTATCATTCTTAACTTAACTAAAATTCTAAAACTTATCATTCTTAACTTATCATTCGTTCTATCGTTAAAGTTATAATCACTTCCTTATTATTTGAGCAAATTTGTGGCAGCAGAGGGGGGGGGGGGGGNNNGCGGGGGGGGGGGTTCAAAATAATAAAACAAATCTATGTGTATCGACGACTATCTATCAATAAATGAAACCAATTATAAACGAAAGTTCATACATACCAAAAGAAAGCCAAAGGATACTTGTACTATACATCGTAAAACCAATAAGACGTGTCTCGTTGAAATTTTCGGGAATTTTACGCGTCTTAAACGCATAGAGTGTACATGCGATAATCAGCACCATATTGTACATCAAAGAGATGAGCAAATGCGCTGCGGTTGCTTTACATGTGAGTACGGCATCGGTTCGTGTAGGGAATTGAACCGCCGTACCTGGTGGATCGAGTATCAACCAAAGTACTGAACCAACCAATTGCACAGCAACGATTGCCGCACAGATACCAACCTGTAAAGAGTTTATACTCAAACGTATACTCAAAATAATCGTTGTAACAGTAATTAATCAATTCTTTTTTTCGTTTTTCTTTTTGTTTCTTCGTCGAAATCTTTTATTTCAGATTTTTATAGATCGCTAAATGAAGGAAATCCTCTTAAGCCAATGCATGTTTCCTATTGCGGTATTAATACTAGAGAGAATGATGGATTTGGTGAAGCGTTAATAAAACCAAAGTTTAATTAGAATTCCATCTTTTTGTATTTCTTGCATGAATGTTGGTCTTGGCATAAGGTAGTATGGATTACCTTAGGATTACTTTATAGGTATTCAGTGGTTGCCTCGCTACAACTGCACTTCAGCTGTCTAAACAATGAGCAAGAAACTTTCTTAATTAATTTAATCATCGCCACTAAATGAATACTTGTAAGAAAAACACCAAATTTTGTTAATTAGCATGCTACAATTATCATAATATGAATAATTTTTAGTATGAATAATGCTACAATTATTATAATATGAATAATTCAAAAGATCGGACTTTTAAATATGTTCCTTTAGCCGCCATGGAAGTGGAGATTTTAGCCGAAGTAGCATCTGGTATTTGCGATAATAACGAGGATGAAAACTGAAAGTAAAAATAAAAATAGAAGTACAAAGATCGGTGAAACAGACCTGTGCACGAGGTACGATGCATCCAGGCCTAGCCGCACTTTGCGGTGAAAACACCCTAGCGAGACGATTCGTCTTCGTAAGGATAGCTGCATAGATGGCCGACATTGAGAGGCCAATAAGAACCCGTGATGCGGCACAAATGCCAACTGTTGGTTTTGAAACGAGCACAAATGTGACCATATAGCATAAAGAAATACCGGTTAGCATACAATAACAGAGTTCACGACCCGATGCCATTACCACTGGCGTTGCGCTATATCGAATAAAGACCTGAAAGTGCGATTCAGTGCTTGAAAACCGGCATGCTTGTAAACAAAAATGACACCACCACCGACAATCCCAGAGTGTGGTTTGGAGTCAGCTAAAAACTTTGAGATTTTGACAGTGTCCTTTCTTCAATAGACAATTTCTGTTAGTCATTGTAGATATAGTCCGATGCAACCGATTCAGAGAGCGATCAAAGCAAACATATAGCACTTATGGATAATGCACCAAAGTATGTGCAGGCATGTGATTAAGTGTAATTGTCAATTTAGCTAAAACGTCTGAAATCTTCGGCTAAAATAGTTGAAAAAAAGAAAATTTCCTGGATCTTCATCCTCGGGCTTTAGTAGGAAGTTGATATAGGCGAACCCTCATAAAGCCGACTTGGCAAGAAGAGAAAAAAATGTATAATTAGGTGCAAATTTCAAAAATTGCTCGATTACACGACAAAGGTGTCATCAAGCATCTTTCCGTTGCATTTTGGATAGTCGTGCGGGCGGACGCCTCCACTACTTTTTACGCACCCTACACGCATTCACCTGTGTGCAAAAAAAAAAACAGAAACCCAGGTGCATCTGAAGCAAATGATCAGAGCAGTTGGCCAAGGCGGAAGTGACCAAAGCACAGATGATCATCGAACATACTCTACTACATTATCTCCACTCATAGGGTACTTTACAACCGTCTATCCGGCAACTCAGCTCAATTTCCACAACCAGCATCAGCTCAATCTGCACAAATCATTTCTTATCTTTACACATTCTCCTACAAAGAAGAATTTCAGTGTTCGTCGTCTACGGTAGCAAAAAAATTACGAGCCAATATCTTTAGGCAATCTAGCTAATTGCATAAAATGCGATCTTACAGAAACGACGAAGACAGTCGCAGCGATGCCCAGCGTGGAGAAAGCGGCAGGAAGCACCACCCAAGGGCTATCGTATTCAAGTGTTGTAGGAGGGATAGGCTTACATGCGTCAAGATTCGTATTCGGCACTTCACCTAGTGGACACTGTACACAACTGAAAATAGAAATTATTTCAAGCATCATCCTACGGTGAACGGAATTTAAATACTTTTAGCTGGAATTTTTTTGAAGTCGCTCGTTCAACTCTCAATTTTCCGGTACCCTTTTGCTCTAGGATTTTTTCGTCCTTGCTATGTGCCCAGAAAGCGGTGTTCTCATCTACTGAGACTATACTCCCTTCCAACGTTAAGAAAGACAGGGATATGAATGTCCAGACAAGCTTCACCAGTATAGTCTTTCGCAAACCCAACTGCGGCCAACACCAGCCAAATTTTTAGTACAAGGCTGAGAATCTTTAAATTCGAATCATAGGAATATCACAGGCTCAGAAATGATTCTAATCTTTGTTACGAAACAGTTTGCAGCTTTTCCGGCATTTCCAGCATTTCAGTTAGCGCCACCTCGAAGCCGACCTGAGGGTCAGCTTCAGTTCGCTAAAATATGCTATAGCGAAAACAATATTCTGCGTAGTTCTCAAGTTTGAAAGCTGCATCCTACCGATATCGTTGAGGTACCGCCTCTTTCAACTTCTAAATAGCGGCGGGGCTGTTCCAATCTATATACTGTTCCTGCCTTTATGCTCTTAATAACTTCTCGAATGGACTGTAGCTCTTGGAACGTTTTTCTCTTTCTCATTGTTTATACTCACATAATTTTTACATGTTTCCCAAATTTAGAACGCTCAAATATCTATAACAGTCGATGAAAATTCCGCTAACGAATCCGCTCGTTCAATAAGTGCAATATACCATCGCCATCGCTTGAACTGGTTGAATCTCCAATCCCCAAAGCTCCTGGAGATTTGCCAACTCAGCTATTACTCAAAAAATTCAGCAAACAACCAATCGTAGACTGCTTTCGTTCACCTCGAATATTGAGCAATTACCGACGCTAAAGTTTTCACCTGGTTTCGTTGACTACAATAGAGGTCGTAATATCACACGGAATGCACGTCCAACAGCACGTCTGGTCTTGATAGGCACGATAGTGGCCCCGATCACACTCTGTACTGCATACTGATAAAGGTAGTGTTGCGGCCCATTTTTTGAGTCCACTCCTACAGAAAATTAACAAAGCCATAATGCTGCCATAATTTCAAGATATGAGCAGATATAATCATGGGGAGTGATCATGATGCTTACATTAATTTGAGCATCTTCACAAAGAAGCTCTCATAAAAAACGATACGCTATCTTTTTCGAGTCGGAAAAAGTCTCAACATATTCTAGTGGAATTTGAAATGTACTGATAAAACTTATGCAATAAACGAAATATTGTGTGAGTAATCATGAAGTGGTCACATCTATCTGAGTGATGAGAAATCTGATAATAGCAGGTGAGTAAAATTATGACCAATGAAGCGAATAAAACCTAGAATGTTCCAGGAATGCTAATTGAACAGAAAACTGCCCCAAAAGTGACATATACATATTCTTTTAAAGCATCTAAAATTTATTTTGTTTGTTTATTTATTTATTTATTTATTTATTTATTCCGCCATCACTAGACAATAGGCAGTTGTTTGCCTTTGTGTCGCATCAAAAACTTCAGTTCAACGATCACGTTGGTTGTGCAAGTTGAGCAGCTGAGTCGCGCGGTATCTTATCGAGCTAATACCAGTCGCATTGCCTATTGTTCAACTCTTCACTGCAGCTATAGTCAGAGAATCTGTGACATGATGTAAGCAACACAAATGAGTGCTTCCGATGAATCTAAAACTCTAAGGAATCCCTCTTTAGCCAACGCAAAAAAAATCACCTACCTGACTCGTTCAACGTCCAAATCGAATTCTTTACCAGCAATCCATTTGCCCACTTTTGTGTAACGTCCTTGATCGTTCAATTGATAGATGCTATACTTACCGATTCCATCTCCATTCGCGTCGATCAACGGTGGGCTACCAGCTAGAATGTACGTATAAACTCTCACTCATAGAAATAGACAACATTATGAACGAAATTATATAAGCAATAGTTGTGCATCAAGTTTTATATTGCTTGTAAAAATGTGTTTGTTCTATGAATATCCTCGCAAGAAAAAACCTCCACAACGATGAAATTTTTCAAACTCATTAATAAGCGCTTAAAATGCTTTTGTATTTGAAAGATTTAGAAAGAAATTCAAAGAAAAAAAGTGGTGAAAATAATAAAAACAATGTGAGATATTACGTGTTAAAGAGACATTACGATAATATTCCTGCAAACGACTTCCTTCAAAACCGATCCTTGACACGTTACATTTATCGAACGATAATCTACCACATGATGACTGAAAAAAAAAGAGAAGATCATGCATCTTGATCCGTAGAAAAAATATTGAAGTTGGCTTAATAAGCATACATTAAAACTAAACAAATGATGGGTGGTGCCATAAGTCAATGTTGGCAAAATAAAGAAACTCTACTAGTTGCGACAAAATCAAGTTAGCAAGCACTACGTAAAAGATAAGTCACTGAAGTGGCACAAAAGATTTCACTTCCTCGCTGGAAAGGTTGTTTCGTTCGTAATTGATCGATGATAGAAATACTATCAATCAGTTCACGCATTTGTTCCCAGCAACTGAACAATCAAAAATTCAACTCATTGAAATGAGATTTAAATGAGATTATTAAAAGTTATTTGATTATGCGCTAACCTTCACATAACGATGGAGGGCCATAGCGACAACATTAACAGCATCAACAACTGACGGAACATAAGCTTCTTGTTGGAAAGTGATACCAAAATCGAGGAAACATTCGCCGAAATTCTCGTGCTTATGTGTACAATTCAATGAGTCCCAATATTCGCGTAGGAATGTATTTGAGGGACCAAGACTCTTGAAGTACATATTGAAACCTAAATGTGAGAGAAGAGTAAATAGATGATGTATTTAGGATTTAAATAATCTCAGGGCATTAATGATTATCACGAATATTGCACAAATCGTCACTGCCGCTGTGGATACCATCTAGAGCATCGATGATTGATGCATAAGATGGCGTGGTCACCTCAGTCAGCACAAGTCGATTGGAAACTGCGAATATGTGCAACAACTTGACGCTGTTCTCTCATAAAGCTCGAGGGAACACCTAAGACGTTGAAATTTTTTCGGCCTAAACGAAGTTGAATAAGATGATTCATTCACTGGAATTTTTATCCTTTCTAAACGCTTAGCCTATGAGGACGAGCATGATTACACTAAGATCTAGCTTACAGCATAATATGACGCATAGCGGCGACGAATTGATAAAAAGTTTTGCAATTTGAATCGTTGGAAGCGAAACGTCAAGATAGGAAACATTAAAAGTATGACAGAGAAATGTGTATGAAAAATTCACCAGGAACAGTCCTTAGATCGGGTGCAATTGTTATAGCACCACTTGTAATTGTCTCATAGCCACTCACAACGGATTGTTTAATACCCCACGAGTCACTTGCTACAAACCTACAACGATGAACACACTTCAGAAACATTCAAGAGAATTCGAAGAAATGATTGTTATAAAAATTATTCAAATCTTTCAATGATTTTAGATTGCTTTATTGAAATTAACAGATCTATTTCGAGGGTTGATGAACGAGGTAAGCCTCTGATGTATGTTATATCTATCAAATTTTAATAACTCTACGTTGAATGGCTGAGTGATTCGAGCTATATTGGCTTGGTAGTGATTCAAACAGCCTACATAAATATGCATAGATATGACATGTTGTCACAACGTTCATTGCAAATTTCAAATTTTCAAGAATATATGATAACACAATAGCAAAAAAACATAACGATGATTGATAAAACAACTGAAGACGGGACTTTGATAATCAGGCTACACTGGAAATTATCTAGCGAGATAAATAAAAGAAGTGAAATGAAGCAACGGTTGCTGTATGTGAAGAAACCGATCTATAAAAAACTTCATTTTAATGTAATAAAGCAAAAAAGTTGAGACCAGAAATAACTATCGAGTGTAGGATCCTCTTGTATCATTTGATCGAGCTTTGCAAGTATCCTTCTTAGATGATCTTCGTCCACAAACATCACGACACCTCTTGCTTTGCGAGTGCTTCTCATTCGAAGTATGAGCTCTCTTCAAATGATAGAGTTTTAGCCATAGGAGAGTTCATTATTTCGATTGTTTTATGAAAATCCATTCTTGCTGGTTGCGATAAAATTATTAGTTGGAGAAGATGCTAAACAATTTTCTCTGATAAAAAACTCAACTTCGAAAAAAAAGCGAAATATAGAAGTTCTTAATTTGCTATTGATTGCTGAAAACTTATTTTTCCAGAGACTAATAAAGAGTTATTGCCGAATAAACTTTATTCAAGAATGGAGAATTTATAATACTTATATAAATAATCTTCTTGAAGGAATTTCATACCCCTTCTAAAAAATAGTTATTTATTTCGGTGGGTTTTTGAAATAACCATCTGACGTTTTCAATCATGTTGTCTAATATCTGTGATATGAGCGGGCACCTTGTGCAAGCACTCGGTTTTTGATACAGATTCTTCGTCACTTTCCGCACTATCGATGAAGGCTTAGAACGGATGAAGCTCAAAGATGTACATGTAGATG